>MKGJ01000142.1:0-36553 GCA_002018255.1 Bretziella fagacearum | reverse complement strand
TCCCAAAAAAAAAAAAACGCCAACAAATATATATATATAAAAAATCCCCAAATCAGTAAATGTAACAACGTGAAATAGTCCCAACTATAAACAGGAAAAAAAAAAGCCAAAAAAAAAAGAGGCTTCTCGACTATCCTCATCATATCAAATAGTAACCATCGTCCATAAGAAAGAAAACTTCAAAAAAATGAATAAATCCATCATCATGACGTCATGTCCCCTATCACTCCGAGGGGTCCGTCATTTATCTACCTCCTCCAACCACCCCAGAAACCACCCCCCGCACCCGCCGCCACCGGTGCCACCGCCGCCGCCGTATTATTCCTGTTAGGAGTTGTATCCATCGCACCATATTGCTTCTTCAAAGCCTCCACCTTCTGCTTCAACTCCTCAACCTCAGCCTTGGCCATTGCCTCTCCAGTCTTGGCTTGCACCAACTCCAACAACAGAGCATCCTGTTCACTCGTTGGCTTCTCGCCCTGCGCCGCAGCAGCTGACAACGTCATGATGGAATCACGAGTACGCATACAAGATGCTCTCTGGGAGAATGGAGACGTAGACGTAGATGGAGACGACGAGCCACGACCAAGACGGAGTTCACGCAGACCACCAGCACCGACTTTGTCTTCTGTGGGAGTACCAGTGGCAACATTGAATGCATTGCGGATAGACTCGGCAGCACCTGTCACGCCGCTAATAGGACTGGTAGAAACACGGGACATGCGCATCGATTTAATCTGCTTTTCAATGCGTTGCTTGTCTTGATGCATTGTGCGGACACGGCCTTGTGACTCCTTGAGTTGCTCGCGCAGTGTTGAGACATCCTGTTCGAGCTCATAAATCCTGCGCTCAAGGCTTTGTGATTGAGATTTACTAGCAGCAATTTGGTCCTTGGTAGACCGAAGCTCATCTTCAAGGTCGGCCTTGCTCATGCCAGTAGACTTTTTGGGCCCTGACTTGTCAGAATCACCTTCATCACCAGTCTCAACTAGACCAAATCGTTGCTCAACAGTATCCAATAGTTGTGCTAGTTCCTCGGGGGTCGGCGCACTACCAGAAGCCTCATCACTAGCAACATCTGCCTTGTGACGAAGACCGCTCATGAGCGACTGTACCGCCCGCTTATCGTCTTCACGCTCATCACGCTCGCGCTCAAGATCTGACGAGAGGATGGCATGGTTGAGCTGTAGCTGGGTAAGAGCAGCCAACAAGTCTTCAATCTGATTATGTAGGTATCGGTCGTCGGCATTGGACTTGCTACTAGGAGCAAGAGCTTGCTTGGTATTGAAAGCGGAGGTGGTTGGTGATGGTGCAGGGGGCGCAACAGGCTTGGCAATGGGGAGAACAGTGTTGTTGGACTCAGCAGAGCCCGAGTCGCGAGACGAAAGGGAGATGGTAGTAGCTTCGGTCGATGTCGAGGTAGTCGAGGCGGAACTGAGAATACTGGAATTGCTAGCCGCCTCCATGGAGTTGAGGGTGCTAGCTAAGCTTTGCTTACTAGTGCTTCGGCGCAACATACTTAGCGTACGAGGCGAGGGGGCGAGGCCGGGGCTAAGGGTATTTGTGGTAGCGATGGGGACTGAAGCAGCGGTAGCGGTTGAAGTAGAGGTTGACGATAGAATAATGCTAGAGGTGGTTTGTGTCTGAGAAGAAGAAGGCACAGTGACTGTGAGCGACTTGACATCTCCAGACCGTGCGACGGATCTGTTGTTGTTGTTGTTGTTGTTGTTGTTGTTGTAGATGTTGGACGACGAAGACGAGGACGACAATACGGCAGATGAGATTGCGGTCGCAGCAGACTTGAAAAAAGACGCGGATACGGATATGGATGTGGATGTGGTAGCAGATGCAGATGCAGATGCAGATGCAGATGCAGGGGCAGTAGAAGTAGTAGGAGCAGCGGTAGTAGACAAAGAAGATGAGGAGGACGAGGAGGGGGGCAAGGAAGTGCTACTACTTGTCAAGGTCAAAGGAACAGGAGCACTACCACTCAAAGATCCCACATCAGTTGAACCATTACCTGCGTGGGTGTTTGTTTTGTTAGCGGTTGAGGTTGTTGTTATCGTTGCAGGAATAGTAGATGAGGTCGGTGTAGATCCAGCGCCTGTCTTGATTCTCAGAGCCGCGCCAAAGCCAGATCCCAATACCGACCCTGATCCCAAGATTCCCTGCGATTGGGAGGTTGGCGTCGGATTCGAATTAGGGGGAGATGTCAAAGTGGAGGAGGCCCCTGGTAAAGAAGAAGTGGGGCCCTGTAGTGCAAGGTTCTGCCCACTACCATTATTGGCTCCAACCCCTGTCTCCCCTGTATTCAATGTATTTCCGCCTGTGTTAGTTGCCCAAATGCGCCCAAGGAACCGCGACGCTGCTGCAGACACAGCTGCCACTTTGGGATTGATCATGCCAATTGAAGCGTCGCTGCCACTTCTGTTGCGACCAGCAATTTCCGACGATAAGGCTGCAGCAGCCGCTGACGCTGGCGAGGCTGTCACCGTGCTCTTTACGGCCCTATCATTGGCTGTTGTTGTTCTCAAAGACTGTGGGGTTGTGATAATTGATGAGCGGCGGCCACCTATCTTGGATGATGATGTCGTGAGACTAACCATGGCCATGGCGCTCTTGCTACGCGCCCCACCCTCATCGCGCTCATGCTCACACTCACGCTCACGCTCACGCCCGCGCTCTTCCTTGGTCTTGGCCTGCTGCTCGCGATACGCCTGTTCCAGTGCTTGCAGCTTCTCGCGTGTTACAGCATCCGACAGCGCCGTAAAAGACTCGACAAACTCATCCGCATTGTAGTGGTAGCAGTCCCAGAGACCACGCGACAGCAAAAGGTGCATGACATCTCCAGGTTCAGTGCACTTGATGATGCGCTCCTCATTCTTTTGCATCAATGACAGCGCCACGCGCATCAGCGTCTCATGTGCGCCTTCAGCAAACAGCACATCATACATGCGGAAAAGCATTGGCAGCGGACATGTCGTAGCAAACACACTGAGGAACCACTGCGAGACGTACGCAGACTCCACCTGCAGCTCATCCAAATGCTTAGCCACAGCTGGCACCGTAGTTTCAAGCAGTGCCCGGAACTGGAAGATGCGAGCGTGCAGCCCAGCTAGATCCGGTTGGTAGCTAGCCTGCAAATCATATCGCTCCATTAATCTGTGTGACAGCCATCATGTGTTAGCAAATGTACCATAGAACCTCTTTTGGGGTTGCATATATAGGGGATCTCGTTCGTTGCTGGGCTTTTAATTATAGGCCTTGCGCTTGATTTGTGCCAATGAACATCACACGGTAATCAAATGCCACCCTGCGTCCCCAACCAATCCCCCCCCCAAACACATCTCGACATTCTTGTAAAATTCAAGACAAAGAAAAGGACTCGAGCCTGTAAAAATATAGAAAACCCACTTTACGGCCAGGCAAAAATGTCACTCTGTCTGTCTGTATCTCATTAATGACTTACCTCACTAATACACAAAATGCCTGCTTGTCCGGCATGTGCATCAACAGTGGACCAACCACAAACGCCAAGCCTTGACAATACCCAAGCTTGGGAATATAGATACTCAAACACTTAAGTACACGCCCCAACATCATCTGGCCATTGCCTTCCGGGTCCCGAAACATGTCAACTCCGGGAAAGCTGCGTCCAAGATCTTTGTTGACGATTCGCTCATACGGACTCGTCTGGTTGACAAGTTCGTCAAACTTGTCTTCAAGTTCCGGAGGATCCCGAGCACCAGCCATGCTCTGCCAAACAACACCGCGCAGTGGCGGCGGAATGCCCTTGCGGATCTTGTGTGACAGCAGGTTCGGGAAACGGGCTGCCGCCTTCTGGTAGTCCTTGACCAGAGCAGCGTAAAACTCAAGGTCTGTCATCTGAGGCATCGCAATTTGCGAATAGCGCAGGTTCTGCGGAAAAGGGCTCCTAACCATCTCACGCAGTTGCGCCATCGAAGGAGGCCGAGACTTGCGCTTCTGTTCCGTCGCCGATTTTGTCGCATTCGGCGGTCCTTGCCGCGCGGTTACCGGAGGAGGTTTCGGCATAGAGAACTTGGCATTTTCCTGCTCTAAGCGAGCAAGCAGTAGAGCCGTCATCTAAAAGCGTATATAATTAGTACATCTACCACCAAATCAATGTATTTACTTTTTTTTTCTTTTTTTTCTTTTTTTTCTTTTTTTTTCCCTTCAAAAGGGAGAGAGGAGAGTAGGATTTGCGGAACTTACCTTGTCTTGTCCAGGGGTCTTGGGCGTGGCATCTTCCTTCTTTTGCAACTTATCCCAGTTAACCTCTTCCTCTTCCTCATCATCTTCCGCCTCAGCAATGACATCCAAGTTACGAGGCATAGAAATAGAACAAGTGTCAATTCTGAGCGAGTCACGCAGGCTCCGGCGTTGAACTGGCGTCGTCTGTAAAGATCCAGAAATCGACGAGTGGCGATCACTGATGCTATCGCGAGATCCCTGATCGGAGCTATCCGACGACAAAGGAATGTCTTGCAAGGAATATTCGCCATCCGTCGAGGGAGACTCATGAATAGCCCGAACATTATTTCTCATAACCACTGGTGATAGCTTAGGCGTTGACTCTGGGGATACAATATCAGGCTCCATAATCTGGCCAACCACGTCGTCATCCTCCATCTCAGGCGACGGTGACCGGGAGTATGCGTCCTGAAAGTCATCGGGCTCAGCTAGGATGTCAGATTCGGGAAGGAACTGTGGCTCCGGAGTCAAGGCACGAGAACGAGGCGAGGCGTGCACCACATCAGGCACAAAAGGTTCCGGGGATGGAGCGTCTAGCTCAGGCGAGATTGGCCGATGTAAGACATCAACTGCCACTTGAGGTTCCGTCTCTAAAGTGTTGCGCTCTTTGTAGACAATAGGCTCAAGCTCTAATTCTGCAATACGAGGCGAGTATCTGGTCGAAGGAAGCAAGATATCTGCCTCAGGTTCTAGAGACTTATCCTCAAGAGGCTGATCATTCACCGGAAGAGCTTCAGGCGTAGGACTGATATCACGGTCGCCAGCACCTTCCTGGGTAGGGGCGAAGTGAGGAGGCTCATATTCCAGTTCCTCATTTTCAAGTTCTTCCAATCTTTCGTCATCAGATCGAGAGTCCTCAACGATCAATACCTTGGGTTCTTCTTCCTCTTCCACCTCATGCTCCTCCTCCTCCTCCTCCTCTTTGGCCTGTTCAGAAACACGCACGTCTTCTTCTTGTTGATGATCCACAGCAAAAGTAGCGGTAACAGCTATGGCAGCCACAGCCGTCACAGCTATCGGCTCTTCTGGAAATTCCTCAGGATCAGAGTATATTTCGTCATCGATGATTCGTTGCGCTTCAAGTTGAGCTTCGAGCATATCATCGTGATCCTCTATCGAAACCTCGGGAATTGGTGACCTCAATGAAGGTTGGAAGTCGGTGAGATCAGGCGTAGGAAGAGGCAGTTCAGGAGTACCACCAAAAGTAATTGGTTCAAGGCCCCGGGTGTCTCGGTATGAATCGTGGTTGTTAGTTGAAGACATATCATCGAATTCACTAATGTCGGAATGAATCTCTTCAGCGGCAACCCTTGTAATGGCCTTGTTATGCAGAGGCGGAAGTTCGTTGATATCATCCTCCTCTTCAAGCGCATAAACTGCCGGGGTCTCAACCATTGACATGTGTTCCACGCTGGATTCGATGACTTTGTCAATGTCATTCATATCGTTTGGGATTTCGGTTTCAATGGCGGCAATTTCTGGTTGTTCCAATGATTTCTCAGCTGATGGCACCTCTTCGATATAAGAGTCTAAAACGGGGATGTCGATTTCTGGTGCTATAGATGATTGAACAGGCACGCGTTTTGCAACAAGTTCATCCATCTCGGCAGGTTCCTGTACAGCCATCTCGGTAGAGGTAGGCTCAATAGTCTCAGTAACAATAGATTCGGTACTCTTGACAGAGGCAGGCTCAATAGTCTCAACAGAGGCAACCTCGGTATCCTCAACAACAAAGACAGACTCATCAGTAGTAAGCTCAGTGGTTTCAATAGAAACAGGTTCCGTAGTCTCAACGGGGAGAACTTCAGTAGTCTCGATCTTGGGGACAATCACATCAACATCGTCGGTAGGTTGAGCAAAGCTCTTGCGAGTATTGACTTCAACCTCATCCTTATCCACAGTAAGATCTGATACTTTGGTCAATTCCGACTGCTCAATTCCCGCTGTCTCTAAAATAAGGCCTTCGATATGATCCTTGTCGTTTGTTGGAGTTGGTTGAACCTCTTCGATTTCCTTGACTTCAACAGCCTCCGCAACCACATGCGCTAATTTCATGTGAGATGCCGGTAGTGCTGTTTCCAAGTATGCAGGCACAGATTCCATAGTCGACATTTCAAAAGGGTGGGGCAGAGTCTCCGGCGCAATCTCAAATTCTTCCTCGACGGGCACAAAAGTAACTGGCAGTGGTGAGGGCGAAGCAGCAATAGAAGCGACGCGAGACTCGGCGAGCACTTTCGTTTCCATTTCCACATCAACTGGTTCCAAAACTATAGCTTCAGAGTCATCGAGGGGATCCAGGGATGGAGTCTTTTCTACCAAATTCTCATCTGGCTTCACGGATTCACCCTCCTCGTCCTCCTCGTCCTCGTCCTCCTCGTCCTCCTCCTCATTTGCTTGAGCAGCCAACTCCACAATGTCAGCCATTGTTGGGGAAGTAGCAGTCTCCATAGGCGATTCCAACTGTTGAACACTTTGTCTAGGCATATCGTCGACCCCCTCCTCCTCCTCATGAACCTCTGGAATCTGTGCAATAGACTCTTGTCTCAGCGAAATCACATCATCATTTAATCTCGACGATGCCAAGCTAGAACCAGACATTCTGATGGATCCAGACATTCTTACAGAGCCAGCTTGGTGAACTGAAGCTACACGGGCGACCTGAATCTCTGACGCAGCGTCTTCCAATGTAGGTGTAGACTCTCGTGACCTCGATTCTAAATGCTCGGGCTCTGGTGAGGACCCAGAGGGTTCGGGGTGGATGCGAACGATTTCTTCGGATTTAGATTCGGTAGCCATAGGAATTGCCCTGGGAGTAGGTGGCTCACTATCGATATCTGACGACGTGTTTGCTTCTTGGGTGTTGATTTGAAGGCCAGTTGATTCACCGGTAGGTTGTAAAGGCAGGTCCATGGGGTCAACAACCAATGGTGACGAAGGTGGCGAGGGAATCTCTTCGACTGTCGGAGGCCAAGCTTGGGGTTCCTCAACATAATACTTTGGTTCTTCGTAGTACTGTTGTTGTGGTTGATGAAATTGCAGGTTTTGCGTCGGATTGTAGTACTGATCGTTGGTCGTATATTCAGGCTCCTGGTACACATTTTGCGGAACAATGGGCTCCATATATTGAACAGGCTCCTGGACATTTTCGAGTACGGGCGGTGGTTGTGTTTGTGGTTGGGATTGAGATTGAGACTCTAGTGAAGCAACAGCAGCCTGTACTCCTGATAGTTGTGGATACGCAGGTTCATTGTAGGTTAGTTGCTCGTACACAGGTTCAATGTAAGTTGGCTCGACGTATGCAGGCTCAGCGTAAGTAGGCCCGGTGTAGGTGGGCTCAATATAAGTAGGTTCCTGGTATATCGGTTCCTGGTATATCGGTTCCTCTACAGGAAGACTGTACTGGGCGGGAGCATAGTCGTACTGATATCCAGCTACAGTCGGGTTGTCAAAAATGGGACTCTTCATTGGCGGTAGTGAAGGTTCAATATCAAGGGTAGAGGGCGCAGTTTCGTCCTGTGATAGGCGAACCGACACTAAAGAGTCGTGAGGCATCATGGGGGGGGGTGCTGGTGTCGGGGCGCCACGCTCAGAGGCAGCCTCAGAACCGGAGCGTGAATGGGACTGGGGACTCGACATGACATTAAGCTCGGGAGATTGCTTTGGGGCGAGAACGGTTGAATCCCGGACAGGCGTCAATGTTACAGGCGTCGCGGGTGCTGGCGCATGTTGTAATGATGGCTGCGGAAGTGAAGGGTCCATTTTTTTTTTTGTTTCCCCCGTTATTTCAGTCGGCGTCGAGACGCAAAGCCTCTCGGAGGAGAAAGGACGCGAGGCGCCGTGAATGTCAAGCCAGGCAGGGTCACGAGAGAGAATATCGTGTTCGTCGAGTGGGTGGATATATTGACGACGTTAGGGGTTAGAGATGAGAATTGCACCCCTCTAGTAGTTCCTTGATGTCGTACGTAGTCTGTGGCGGACTTTTTTTGAGGAGTCGAATAAAGGGCGTTGTTGCGCACACGAGTATCAAAATCCCGGGAATCGTAAAGAGGAGAAGCAGACTTGGACAGCAGATATAGGTCTAAAATCGGGTGTCAAGTATATTGTAGTACTAATGGTGGTGGTGTACTGTGCCGTCTATAACTCGATCGAGGCTATCATAGAAAGTCGAGATGCGGCGTATGCAAATAGAAAAACAAAGATAAAAACAATCGAGGCGAAAGAAAGTCTCCAAGGCCAAGAAGTGGATTACACTGCAAGATTCAGGGTGGTGTAAGTAGAACGAGCGTGGGCACTGGTTGATTCACACAGGCTTGCGCTGCAGAGAAGCGCCGCAGCGGATGGGGAGAGGGGCGTGCGGGCAACGAAAAGCAAGCAAAAAGCCGGTGAGGTACTTGCACGTCAAATCAGGGATGGCCAACAAACAGAAGAACAATAATGGCCAAGAAAATAATAATAATAATGATAATAATTCCGAAATATTTTCTTTTGATAATGCTGGCAAGTTGACGATGAACATGGAGTAACGAAGCGGATAAAATGACACGCTCTTGACAAGGCTTTGAAAATAAAAATAAAAATAAAAATAAAAATAAAAAAGCCGCTCTGGTTCAAAAAAGGATTAACGTCAAACGAAGCAACGACAACACAAAAAAAACAAAATTGGTAATTGCTGCATTAACAGACACAATAACGCAACGATTAAAAGTGTGGGAAGCTTGCTTTACTTTGAAGTCAGTGGGTCCCTAGGAACAGAAGGTACGACGATTACTAGGGAAAACCGAGTTCAAGAGTCTGGGAATTGGGAAACTACCCTGCGTCTGGGTAAACCCTGTTTGATATTTGACTTGTTTGGCAGGAGTGACAAGGCTACATGGAAAAGAAAAGAAAGGAAAAAGAAATGAAGGGACATGATGATATCACGAGACGAGTGAGAACTAACGCAAGTGACAAGTTACAGCGCTCCCAAGAGAAGAAGACATTCATCCAAGGTTGTATTTCTTTTTTTCTCTTCTTTTCTTTTTTCTCTTCTTTTCTTTTTCTGCAATATTTATTTCCAATTTCTACCCTGATTAACCTGTCATGCATGCGTGCGATTCCTACTCAGCGCCTTGTCGAGCCTCGGGGATATGCACAATGACCAACTTGATACAAGCACATAAACAGTCAGTTCTCGCCTCATCCTGTCAAGAATCCTCCCCCCTTCCGTCCTCTCATTCACTAGCAAAGGACCCTGCGCTGGCTGCCCTCTCGTCGCGCGCAACCAGCCAGCTCTGTAGTAGTATCCTACTAAGAATTCCCTATTCCTGCCGAAGGGAAATGCAAACTTTGTGCACCGGCGATTTACACAGAGTACTACTACCATGACTTTTCAACCTGTGCAAACCAGATGTAAATCTGTCTCTGTCTCTTTGGTGGGCCAAAGGGGATGGATGAATGGGTCTTGGGTGTGATGGTTGCCTCACTCGCTTGTTTTGCCCCCGGTATCCCAGGACCAGCTGTTTTCTCCCTTTCTTTTCCTTCCCATCCACTTTCCACCAACCTCGACATCCCATATCGGTCACGTCCTTCATTATCACGGAATCACAAATCACAACAAGACTCGCCCGCCCAGGGTGTCCACGGTCGTTCCAAAAAAGGAACATACCGAGCCTCTTCAACAACCAAACTGGCAGCTCTCATTTTCTCCCTTCAACCCGCACGTCAGGCTCCCTACACTCAGTATTCTCTCTCTTTATTGTTTATGTGATTTCGCCTCCAGCTACCGAATGCTCTCTCCCTTGGTCGTCTCAATCGTGATCTCTCTCCCATCTCTAATCACCCTTCCCTTAGCCAGACAACCAAAAACCCTCCTCCTCCCCCCCCCTTGAGTCCTACACCACACACTGCACTAAACATTCCGCCTCTCCCGGCCATCAACCGATCGCGCCCATTGCGGGTCACCAACGTCACAGAATATTCCCACACTGTTCACCTGGGAGACACTGTGGGAAGCCCTTGAGGTTAAAGAGCGGCAGCCACAGCGACCGCCCAGCATCCCCAGTCGTCTTCCATGCATGCTTTTTTGTTTTTTTTTCTTTTTTCTTTTTTCTTTTTTCGTACCTGACATGGGTTTTGGCTGCTCTGCCTAGTATTCATCACGGCTTTTTAAGCAGAATAAATCGCCAAGTATCGCGTCGCTAGTCATATATACTGTTGTTATCTAACCCTAATTATGAGGTGACGTTTAAATTCCTTTTTTTTTTTTTGCTATAGTGAAGAACTAAGCTTTGATAGTTGGATCTTAAGCCAGTGAAATGTTCCATCAACTTCTATACCAGATATTCACTAGGGTTGCCGGAAAACTATAACTCACAACAACCTCAATGTTCTATCCTATCTGATCACGAACCACAAATCCCGATAATGACCTCACCACCACCCCATCATAATCGGAATGTTTCTAGAACAATCTTCAACAATCATCACCTAATACTCTCCAATTCCGGCCCACCTTCCTCCTCCAAAAATCTGTCGATTCTCCCGTCCCCTTCCCACTCTTTGTACTTCTCCCCCTCCCAAAATCCCGGACCTCTCGAAACACGGAGGCCCCATTGTATTATCCTTAGAAACAGCAAATGTCACCATGTTATGAAACACGTCACAGAGCTGTCAGGCTAACCTATCAAGTGTCTTATTATGAGGTCATGTGGGAGTTTCTAGATGATATTCGCCAAAAGGGTATACAATTCTTTACTATGAACACCGACATCCCAATGTCCAATATATACACAAATATAAAACCCAGGATACACTAATGACTATATAATCTAACAAGGAACATCCCTAGAGAAAAAAGCAAAAAAAAAAAACAACTAAAAAGACACAAAAAGCCACCCCTTCTCCCTCCCTCCCTCTCCCCACATCCCCTTCACTACAATACAGAATAACCACCTTCATTCTCCACATCTCTATGATCCAGGAGGCGCCTGATAATCGGGTACAGCCAGCTTGTCAAAATCAACAATGTCTTCCTACGACATTCCCGAACCACCGCCTCCCTGTCCCGGCATCGGTGGCCGTTGTTGCATGCCGGCACCTCCCGGTATTTGTCCCATGTGCCCCATCTGACCCATTTGCATAGGGTTCATCTGACCCATTTGCCCAAACTGACCTATGCCACCCATCATGTTCATCTGGTTCATTTGCAATTGCTGCATCTGCATCGGATTCATGTGGCTCATTTGTCCCATTGGCATCTGCCCCATTTGCTGCATTTGCATAGGGTTCATGGGCATATGGCTCATTTGAGGCGGCATCTGCGGCATGTGCCCCATTTGCGGGTGTCCCATCTGGCCCATACTATTCATCCCATTCATCTGAGCCATTTGCTGTTGGATAGCCATCATTTGTCTTTGTTGTGCAGTTAGGTGCTGGCCCATACCAGACTGTGGCCCCATATTGCGCATTTGTTGATGTTGCTGCTGCTGATGTTGCTGATATTGTTGCTGTTGCTGTTGTTGTTGGTGTTGAGGCGGAATATGTTGTTGCTGGGTGACTTGATGTTGTGGAGGTTGCTTAGGCTGAGGCTGAGGCGTCCGTTGTTGTTGTTGTTGTTGTTGTGGTTGTTGTGGTTGTTGTTGAAGTTGTTGTTGAGGGGGCTGGTGCGAGTTTTGATTTGGCGGCTGGGAAGTCGGCGTTTGCTGAGGAGGTTGCGGTGGAGGTTGATGTTGAATTTGAGGAGTCGGAGTAGGTGTGGATTTGGGAGGTGGCACTTGGGCTTGAGATTGGGTTTGAGACTGGGGATGAGGTAGCGGCTGTGGCTGAGGAGTGCCATGAGGTTGACCAGCCTGCATTGGTCGGGTGCTGAATCCAAGTTCCTTAGTAGGATCTGCTCCGGGGAAGCAGCTAACCAGCTTGTTGTAGAGTCCACGTAATGCTCGATCACGCTCAGCACGCTCGCCTTGAACGTCAATATTATGAACATTGTCCTTTTCAATTCCAGCGGGGTCGAGTCTCAAACGTAGGTTCAAATTCAGAGCTGGTGGCGTAAGGATGCTTGGCCGCGGAAGCCCCTTAAGCTTCCGGTCAGCTAACGCCGCAAGGAACTGCAAATTACCACTAAGTCGTTTCATACACCTATTTTCAAGTTAGTCACATCAAGTAACTGTGATCAAATATAAAATAGAAATAAAACTTACTGGCCATAGTCTTTGTTAGCTTCATCCTCCAAAGACTTGTCACCTTCCTTCTTCGCCTCGGTAAGAGTATAATGAAGTTGAATGGCCTCATATAACAACTCAGTATTAATCTCTATTAATATATTGAAACGCTCCTTCTCAACAGCTTCAGATCTGGGACTCTGAGAAACTGGTGAAGCAGGAATATGATTTCCGGGCGCATTGGCACTTGTGGGGGTAGGAAATGTCGGAGTTTGCGGGGTCGTGATGGTGGCGCTCTGAGGTTGGTTCCCCGGGGGCGCCATTCCCGCTTGCGACGGTGGCGGTTGAGGAGTAGCGAATTGCGGCTTCTGCATCGGTGTGGGAGTTCCTTGAGACGCGACGCTAATTGGTCTTTGCGGGGTGCCCATGGTGACGTTTCCAGGAATGTTGCCTGACGGCATGGTCCGTTGTTGCATACTGGGTGATTGCCCGGGCATAGGCGAGCTCGCACTAGGGAAGGCCATTGAATTGGCCATCATAAAGTTCTGGTTGAAATGTTGCTGCGGGTTTGACTGCGAAGGGCTTCCGCCAGGAAAGCCTTGGCCTTGGAACTGATTGCTTGAAAATCCTATGACGGGTGAAGAAAAAAAAAAAGGCATCGCGTTAGATTTTTTGAAGATTTAGGGCTTCGACAAAAGCTTGTTGACCAATCAAGGATAGAAGTTAGTGGGAGGATGGTGACATACTTGGCTGGCCATTGACGCCCATGTGAGGCATCATCCCACCTTGCGCGCCCATCATGGCAGGGTTTCCGGGAATGAAGCCACCGGCACCCATATTTTGGAACTGCGGGTTAAACATCATAGGATTGCCAGGTTGGCCACCGGGTGGCATTTGAGGGTTCTGCGGGTTAAAACCGGCCGGCGGACCCTGCGACGCGCCGGGGAAGAAATTGCCCGAGTTCTGATACATATCGAATGCGGGCAGCAGCGTTGGCGCAGGAATGATTGACAATTGGCGGTAAGTGAGGGTGGGGGGGAGGGCCGCGATGACTGCTGTAACAGCGCAAGAAACAAGAAAAGGCAAACAAATGGGATATTGCAAGATCTAGGCGCAAGGCTGTTTGTGTTGGGTGATGCTGGTGAAATTGGGATCAAGAAAAGGGTTGGCGATGTAAAGTTCACGAAAGAAAAGGATGCTTTGTAAGTATAAGAGAAGAGTGAATTCTTTGGCGACAGATTATTCGAACTGGTATCTGCGATGGTCACGTCGACTTTGAATACTGATTTCTACCAGATGGCGGACTTGGACAAGAGCTGCGGCGTACCCGTCAATTCTCTTGTTGATAGGATTGATTTGATGGTTTGTGGCAGCCAAACGCGGGCTGGTTCACAAACAAGGGCGTTCAATCCTTCAACAAGCACGCAAAGGGTAAACTCGCTGGGTTGTTGTCTACTTGAGCAAACGAAATGCTCAGGCGACTCGAGATCTCACGTAGCTGATCGCGATGCAAAGCGACGATCAAAGAAGACACAAAGTAACTGAGAACAATGACGCGCGACAACAAGATAGAATAAGTCGATCAGGGTCGCGATGAAGATACACAACGACGTTCTCGTAGTAGCAAAAAGAAGTTGTGGGTTCTATGTTGGGGGGGTGCGAGCACGGGCAAGGCTAGGTTTCGAGTGCGGCTGTCGTCAAGTAAAAAAAAAAAATTGAGCCACAACCTTGGACAAAATGCGCGCGCAGGCGAAACAGGGCGCCTGTCGATTGGGAGAGGGGGGTATGGTATCTAGAGTGTTATAGTTGTCATTTAGTAAACAGTGAAGCTTTCGCGATGAAGCGAAAATGAGAAGAAGCTTTTTTGCGACAAAGATGATGTTCGGTTCGGTGGATGTGAGCGAGAGAAATTCAAATGGAACTCAACGCCGAACGCGAAGAGATGAGGCTGAACAAATTGTGACCAATCATATGGCGTAGTTCTAACGAGATGATTGTCCATATTGGGAAATGGGTGTGGCTGAGATGTGGCGTTTATCAAAGTATGAAGAGTGGAGAATAGATAAAGATTCGAGATTGAATAAACGCGGCAAGGCAATGGTCAATGGTGAATAATGAAGTGCATTTGTGTTTTATGTGTATGCAATATGCCAATGTAAACACTAGGGTTACAACACGCTCAGGGTTGCATGTGATTCACCAGCCAGTCTATCAGGTTGCATTCTTGACAACTTGACCGAATGAGTCTCTCTCATTTAACCTGATAATCACTATATGAACCATTTTCAGCAAGGATAAAAGCGTCATATCAAGAACTCATCGAGTCTCCGTGTCACAAACATTTACATTTCCGGTTAGGCTCAACTCCCCGTTAGCGTCATATGTAATCAACACAGATATGCACCAATCATGAGTCACTCCACCTTACCAATGTCTTGACTCGCCGTTGTCGGGAGCTGGTTATGCCAATTGAATGCGACAGTGCATATATAGAGTTTGATATCTCTCTTATTGATCATCAATCCCGCCTCTACCATACTCTTCATCGCCAATCATCATGTCGCCCTTTAATCTCGAGACCTGTGCTCGGCCAAATATCCTGGCCCTCGAGCCATACCGCTGTGCACGCGAGTTTGTCCCCCCCTCCCCACCCCACAATCAAACAACCCACCAATGCGCCGCTCACCATGTGCGACAGCGCCACTTAATGTGTAACCTACTACTAACTACAACTAACACTCAGTGACCACAAAGATGACGGCAAGAACGTCCTTCTCGACGCCAACGAAAACGCTTACGGCCCCTCTATAACTACCGCTGCCCTCCCAAGTGACTCTCTCCTCTCCGAACAAGACTTTCTCGGCCTCAACCGCTATCCGGATCCCCACCAGGAGCCCCTCAAAGAGCTTCTTTGCAAGCTCCGTATTACACACGCGCACACCTCCAAGACTCTGACTGCCGCCAACATTTTTGTCGGCGTCGGCTCTGACGAGGCCATCGATGCCATCCTTCGGTGCTTTTGTATCCCCGGCAAGGACCGCATTCTGACTTGCCCTCCTACCTACGGCATGTACGCCGTTTCTGCACAAGTCAACGACCTTGCCATCGTCAAGGTTCCTCTCCTGCCTGCCCCTACTTTTGCCCTGGATGTTCCTTTGGTGCTAAAGGCTCTATCGGACGAGCCCAACATCAAAGTTGCTTACTTTTGCTCCCCCGGAAACCCGACTGGTTCTCTCCTCGCCAAAGAGGACATTAGACAGATTCTCGAACACCCTACCTGGAATGGCATTGTCGTTGTCGACGAGGCTTACATTGACTTCTCGGATGATAGTGCGTCGCTGGCCGAATGGGTTCTCGAATGGCCCAACCTTGTCGTCATGCAGACCCTCTCCAAGGCCTTTGGAATGGCTGGTATCCGTCTTGGTGCTGCCTTTACCGCACCCCCGATTGCCCGGTTGCTGAATGTTCTAAAGGCCCCTTATAACATCTCATCGCCGACGTCGGCGCTTGCGAAATATGCCGTCAGCACTGGTCTTTCTGTGATGCGGACGAACCGGGAAAAGATCACTGTGCAGAGACAACGGATTATTGATGAGTTGCCCAAGATCCCTGGTGTCGGGAGACTTCGTGGTGGGGTAGACTCAAACTTCTTGCTGTATGAGATGCTCAATACCAAGGGTGAACCGGACAATGTGGTTGCGCAGGCGGTGTATACTCGGCTGGCGGAGGAGAAGGGTGTTGTGGTTAGATTTAGAGGTAGGGAGCACGGATGTATTGGATGTCTGAGAATCACTGTCGGTACGGAGGATGAAGTTTCCCGTCTACTAGTGGCGATTGCGAAGAGTTTGGAAGAGGTGCGTGGGGCATAAGGGTTCACGAGGTTAGTCTGGATCCAAGGGAGGAAGAATTATATGTACATACATATAAAGCAATGCAGCATATTTCCATTTCATGCATGACATTGTTTTTGCGGGATGAGTGAGACGGAGGAACCTTGACTCTCGGGCATGCAAAAGGTCATCGGCCGAGTCAGCGACTTACCACAGCTGGGAAAATATCTGCAAGGGAGAAACGCCACGGCTTGCGTGGCTGACTATATTGATATCCCCCATTTGCGAGACGAAACAAGCCATTTATCAGCTGGGCTCTTTTGTATGTTTTATCTGGAGAATGGGACTTTCTGGGCGTGGTCGATGCAAGGACAAGACATTGTTCCTGAGGCGAGAGACAAACAAAACACAATGTTACACATTATATGCAAGGTGGTGCTTAAAATGAGAACAGGAGGTGAGTCTATATGGGTTAGTGGGTTATACAGTGATACAGTAGACGAGCGGGTGGAGGCAAACACTAAGAAGGTATGACCAAAAGGGCTGCGCGTCGCCAAATGTGCATGACATTATGGAAGATCATGGCTTGTGTATTAGAAAGCCACTTGAGACATGGCCTAATCTACACCAAGCACCAGGATAGGATGAGGGTTGAATCCCTTTGTATATCACCTCCGTGTTCCGCAATACGCATAGCCGTGAGTCTCCGGGATCTTTGTCTGTCGGGGCTCTGATTTCCTATTATAGTAGGTTGATCCTAAGCGAGCTCTTATAGGGCCCGGACAACCTTGATGCGCCAGCTCTTGAACCCACTGGGATATCTTTGTTTTTCCCAAATCACTACATTTACTTGTATCATAATCTTAATAATACTTTACTCTTAAACCTTAGACATCATGGCCAACTATTTGAGTTCGCCTGTTCTTCTGGCCCGTCGGATCCTCCACCGGGAGCCCTCGACCAGCACTCGATCAACGGCCCCTACCACTACCACACCAAAACCTGCTAATAGCAAAAACAACTCTAAGAAAGACGTCGACTATCTCCTCATTGTCTCTACTGGTCCCAAGCGGTGGTTTCCCACCCGCAACGGCCATGCCGAATATCCTACTTGCATCTTCTCCCCCGACGGCCTCATCTATAAGGACTCCCCGCGCATAGCGACGCCCAATGACTATGTGACCATTAGCAAATGGGGCTGTGAATTCTGTGTGGCACAAACAATCAAAGATGCCAGCACATCCGAGGTTTCCGAGGGGCATATGGCGGTGTTGCTGGAGATTACGACGGTGAAGATTAAGAAGTTGAATATCTATTCGGTGGGTATACGGAATGAAGAAGGAGAGGAGACACTGCCGTGTATTGGTGGGAGAGTAGATAACCGGGAATGTCTGTTTTGCTCGAACAAAAAGGTGCGGCGGATTCAAAAGAAGTTGCGATGGAAGACGGTGGCTATACCGGAGTATATGGCGGGGAACCCGGAGGACTTGGACTATGATTAAAGAAGTAGAGCTTCGTTGGATTTAGAGGAAGGAGGCGATTTTCCTGAGGAGAGAGCAGATTGGAAAAGGGCTTCTTAGATTTTGGTGGAAATAGAATGTCCGGTTTGAAATAGATGAAAGATTCAATCTACAAATTCCACGAGGAACGATATGAAGTGATGGTGATATTATCAGAGACTAGGGTTAATCCAAGTAGTCTCCACATAGGGTCACACATCCGCATATTTGCCGATATTTACCCTCCACTTAGCGCGCGTCTCTGGTCGCGACGACTCTGCAGCGATTACATTGGCAAATTACTGGGATGGGGCTTCTTGACACAAGGTATCGCGATGTTCCTAAACAATACATCCTTGGTTTTAAATCGAATGAAGTTGTATATTCGAGATGGGAATTTGAAGTTGAATATTTTGATGTTACTTTGATGCTTGGATAATTCTTTTTTTTTTTTTTGTTGGTTCTTTTTTTTCAAAATTGATTTTGTGCGCGTGCCCCGCATATTTTTACGTGACTTCCATTCTCAGCTTGGATTATCTAATCAATCTCATCATGTGGAGTGACAAACCACCTGCTCGTTCTTATCAACTGAAACCAACTTCAAAACCTTCGACACCATTACGAAAGAAAAACATTCTTGGTTCCTGTATGTTTACATTTTGTCTCTTATCGACAGAAAGATCTCTCAAGGCACACAGTACTAACCAAACATTGCATAAAGTCGCCGCTACGATCAAGAGCATCGAACGACTAGACTCGCATAGACGGGCTAGCGGTCCCATCATGGCCACTGTGACACCATCTCCAGCAGCTCCTCGCCTTCCAGCATGTAAGTCCATTTTCTTACCCTGACTACTACTGCTACTACTACTACCCAACCCCACTCTTCTGCATCGCTTCCAGCCTCGGACCACCCCCCCCCCCCCGGCTACCGCATCCTCATCCTCATCCCACTAACATCCTTCAGCATATTCCCGATCCACAAAGACTAAAACTCAACGACTTTACATCGACCCATCTTCTTGGCGAACCAAAGGACTTGGGCTTTCAGCCGTGCCGCCGATTATTTCACCATCGGAGAGAGATCGATTGAGAAACCGGGTAATGTGGATCAATGATGATTCAGAATCAATGAATCAACATGCCACGAATTCGGTACTCAGTCCGGCGGTGACACCGTCAAAGAAAGCCGACCCTGTCACCCCGGCACGCCCGAGTCTACATTCCATCATAGCGACACCCAAATACAAACCTGCTACACCTGCTCCTTTCCCTTCTGTTGAGATGCACCACCACAGCCAAATTTCTATCTCTCCTGATCTTGCCTCGTCCGATTCATCCGATTCCGATGAGGAAATGCACTCTGCCGGGGAACGTCAGCTTTCAGAACAAGTCCAGATTTCCCCCTTTGCCTCTGGCGAGATTGAGAGCAATGATTTTGATAATAATGCTCCACCGGCTACCCAGGATGCTATGAGTGAGGAGAGGACAGCTGCCGATATTAGCGCGCAGCTCTTCCACGAAAGTAGTATTCATGGGCGGAGTGAGACGCCTAATATGGATATTGAGGAAGAAGCCGGAAGTGAGGAGAACAATGAAGGCGAAGAAGAAAAGGCACAAGAAGATGATGTGGATATAGAGGATGAGGCTGAGATGGAGGTGGAGAGAATAAGAGTGGTTGTCTCGGAGACACCCGAAGATGTCTACACCTACCATGAGTCTGAATTCGATCAGAGCAACCAATGCCCCACATTGGACTCGAAGCCACGGGCTGGAAAGCAAAGGATCCTCGACCCTGAAACTGACGAGGAACTTGAATTTTACAAGCTCGTCGGACATCGTCCGTTTGATTCTGACCCGAACCGGTTTGAACTTTTAGTTTGTTGGAAAAAGGGAGATCAAAAAGCAGATTATACGTGGGTGCGCGAAGAGGAGATCCAACTAGATGCCGCTGGGTCATACTTCCAGTACTGGCGGTCTGTCGGTGGCCGGCAGACTCAGGTTGCGGATCCGGATCTTTGGTATATGTTTAGTGTGGATCGGAGTCGAGGTACGGGGCGAGACCGGGAGTTTTTGGTTTCGTGGCTTGGTTCAAAGGAACAATCATGGGAACCTCTTAGAAGTGTGCGAGAGAATGCTCGGAAACTTTTGGAGGAATTTGAGATGGAGCAGAGTTTGAAGGAGGGGTTGGGGAAGATGGATAAGAGAGGAAAAAAGGTAATGGGGAAGAGAGGATGGGGGCGTGGTCGTCGGCCGAGGAAAGGGGGGATTGTACAGAGGGTATGGAAGAAGGGGCGGGTGTGAAGGGAAGTGATTGGGGAGCAGGAGGGGAATGGAGATATGAGTGATGGATTAGGATGCTAAGATGAGCGTTAAGGGCTGGATTATTTTGCGGCGTTTGTCTATATTATTTGCCGATGGTTTATTTTTGTATTTTTGATTGTTTTGTCTATTGTATTTAGAATAAAGAAATGCAGAATGGTTTCACGTAGTGTATTAGAATATCGTGACATGACTTTGTGGTTACTATAGTCTAGGGGTAAAGAGGAGGGCAGCTCGTCGATGCGTTAACTGCGGCTGTTGTAGGTGCTCCCGCCTTTAACGGGGCTGCTACACCACAGGTAGAGATAGCTAGTGGGAGTAGTTCCTTGTAGAGACAATTAGAAAGATGATGTAATGCGAAGGGTGACTGGTTTACCATGCTGATAGGCTGTGGAGCGTCAGGGGGGGGGGGGGGAGAAAGTGTTGATGGAAGTGTCAAAATCAATAGTTGTGTCGGCTGTTTTAGTCGGAATGGAAGAAAGAGAAAAGGAACATATATGAGACTATAGGGGGAACTCGTAGCATTTAGAGTGACGAAATTTGGTACGTTCTAGTTGTTCCACTTTGGCAATAAGAATCCAATTGTGCGCAAACGCAAAACGCCACAAAAGGAAACCTGGAAAAGCCCTAGGAGTGCCAGTATAGCATCGATATTGCCATTTATGGAAGCTATTAACATTTGTGGGTGTGGCGGGCATGTAGTTGATGGGGCTGAGAAACATGCCTTCTCAAGGAAACAGCACTTTCATAGTAATCATGTAGAATTGAACTGAGATTTAGACACGTGATCTAGAGGGTAACCTAGTATCGTCACTCGGTATCTGTATTAATTTTTATCATGTCACTCTTTGGTTGGTGACACTATGGAACTCGGCATTATTGGTAAGCGCCACAATGCTAATGACTAAAAACCTGAATGACCATGACATATTCTTCGTCTTCCATCACGGCAGTCGCACCGGGTTCCTGAGAGAACGGAGAAACCACACCAAGCGCATAGGTAGTGAGTGAATGTATCGATACAGACTTCAAAGTCGAGGCTCTAATGACAATGACAGATATAGGGCTAGTGGTTAGTAACTAGCGATTGAAATGTAAGGGAGGTGTGACTAACCCGGGAGCCCGTTCGGCTAGATGAGATTGGGAATTGGTCAAGGTTGGTAACGCGAGACATGTTAGTGAACTGTGAGGAGGGGACTATAGATTTGGTTGATGGAAGTGATTGGATATGCAAAGGATTGGAAGTATTGCAGGATTATGAACCAAAGTAGTGGGTTAAAATGAAGCCTGAATGTAGTATGTAGCGACATTAGATGAGAGGCCACTTGTCAGTAACTGATGAAATTCATACAAGCAGGCAGTAGGTAATAAGCCCATGGGATTGAAACACTTTATAGCTACAAATAGATAACTGGAAGAAATTCAAAAGGCATCGGCTCTAGATGGAGACTGATAGATCAAGATAATGTCACTGATAGACAAGGCCACTGATGAATTAGAGAATGGCCTGTATATTGTGGGCTAGTAAAAGCCATATGATGTCCTAGAGACCATCATGCAAGTTTCTATCAAAGTCCAGCAACTAGTTCCGTGATGGGGCGCCGCTTAATTGCCGGCACGGCAGTTGCATCTATTCGACGAGGGAACAGTATATCCACACCAAGCGCAGATATACTCGTCGAATTGGACTACAAAGTCCTGGATGCTGTTGGCCTATGGAGTCTGTTAGAGACTCGGAACACGCGAACTAGAGCGGAACATTGGGTATGACTTACCTGGTTGACCAGCTCGACAGAGATGTTGTTCATGTTGGGAGACATGATGAATGGAAAGCCGATGAGTGTTTGATTTGTAGATGAATAGATGAAAACTTGGAACAAGTTTGTTCTTGTGTGAATATGTGATGAGAAAGCTTGAAAGAAGAGATGGTGGAAGAAGACGTATAAATATTGACAGTCACAACTTTGAATAGTTGAGAAAGTATGTTGTGACTTTTTGAATAAAGGGTCTACCGTTTCCCGGGGGAACCTCAGGTATCAAAGACAGCAACTCATAAAATTCAGGTTACCAAATCTGACACTAGGAGACAAAAAGTCAACCGATGCCGTTGCCAAGGGCGATAGAAGTGACGTCAATGTATTTCAGTGGATATCTTCTCATAGTCATGTGCACAGGTTCTGATAGAGAAGCCCGTCGTAGACCAAAAGAGCCCTTGAAAAGCATGGCTGATGTATATACATCATACGGATCAAGATATCAATAGCAGAGGAGACAATTGTGACGAGGTTGCCTCGAAGATGGATGGGAAGATGGTTAGACCCTTGACCATGATTGCCGTTGAAACTGGAAAGAAGAGTGACCAAAGGGACTCACTCCATGGTACCCGTGATACTTGGAATTGAAGCTTATAGAATGTAGGCTGGTCTAATGTAAACAGGAGCCAAACCAAGACAGACGAAATGCGGACAGGAAGAAATCAAAGGATCAAAAACAACACAAGCATCACAAGAAGTGGAAATAAAAACTATGAAAACTCAGTAAAGAGAAACCATGGACAAGACGAAACTTGACAGAAAAGAAACGAAGTCTATCTTCAAGACGCTAAAGCGTCCGAGATAAATCATCAGCAACCCAAAGGCTGACAAGGCACATTCTATGCTCACTTGCGGCACGAGCAAGTCGCACCAGCTGCAATCTCATTGCCACAGGAGATGCAATAATGTTGCTCGCTTCCCGGTTATTGGTTAAGCAGTGCAGGCATTGCGAGGACAGAGATGATGAGCATTTTGGTGGAAGTTTGACAGAAAAGTGGTGAAGAGAGTTTGGTTGAAGAAGGGGGAGAAAAGAAGAGAAAGAAAAAATGAAGGAGAGGAAAATGGGGTATTTATATTTCTTCTGGGTGGGGACTGGAGACAGCTATCGAGGTTTTCGGTTTGGGAAACTACCTTTACTACTTGGTCGATGTCCATATTCTTTCCGGACAAAAATGGAAGTTACAGATTAAGGAAAGTATGCATAATTATATGCAGTGCATAAACACACAATAATACTGTACTTTGTACACTAATCATCTATTTTCCAACGTCTCATATCACAAGGGTCTCGTCCTTAATGATGATTGCATGGTGAAATGAAATTGATATTACAACAAGGAATCAGTCCTGGTGATGCCATCCAATGGAGACTTGATGATGTCAATGTCGTTGATATCCTGTAAATAGTTAGTGACATTGAAATAACGGAAAAGCTACGTAGAGGGGACTGACAATCCCCAAATGGCGAGTCCAATCACGGTGAGACTCTATTTGGCAACTCCATGGTGACTGGTGAAGAAGCAAAAGCTTCTGGCTAAAAGAAGCCATGGTATGTGGGGATATTTCTGTCGAATGGGAATTCCCTAGGACTGGTCAGTAAAAGCAGTGACGGTAATGACTGAGGTGGAACTACCCTCTAATGACAATCCACCGTGACCGTTTGTTCGGTAAACGTCATGATTTTGGAGGGACAAGTGGTCCGTTGGAAAATAAAAAACACCTTCAGCGGTGGCGAAGGTGATTTGGGCTTCGTGAAGCACAACCGAACAGAAGTCTCCTCGGAGAGAACGTCATGTGATTGGCTTCATTTGATGGTGGGTGGATCTGGGAAGACAAAGGACAGGGCCGCCATAGGTGGGTAGGACATCTTGGATATCTCGACGGGAGGACGGACGGGCCGTTGAGTCAGACTCGCGGAGCTGGTCAGCATATGGCCAAAAGATATATGGTAGTAAGTAAGTGGGGTTGATAGTTTCGAGAAAATGGTTGACAATGTGGGGAAGTCCACTGGTATTTATGCCAGAGATGGAGTAACTATGGGTGATCTATTGTAGGTGTTATCAGATAAATAACGGAGTTTGAAACAGAAGCAGTGTCGGCCCTGGTATCTTGCCGTATGAAGGGATCTATTTGGAGTAGTAGGTTGTCTGGTTGAATCGATGAGTGATCGTTATATATCATTGTTTCACTAAATAATGACCGACATTGGTCACTTGAGATGAAACTTAGTAAAAGGACGTTTGTTTATCAAGAGTAGAGCCCATTGATCAAGCTGAGGCAAGCAATTTGGTATATGCATGTATATCAATCATATCTAGTCACGACATAAGCAGGTAGTTTGGCCGATAGCAGAAGTACCACATAGATGGTCCTTTGGTGTGGTACCCTACTGTCTAGTCAGTATCAGGGTGACTTTACAGTGTCATTTTGCTTACCCAGTTGATCGTAGAAGATTCCACATTAATGTTGGCCAAAGCGGTAGTCTTGGAAGCGGGAGCCATGTTGATGAGAATATTGCAGGAGGTGATTTGCGTTTAGGTCACTTGGTTGAGAGTGTCAGTGTTGAACTGTGTGTGCGTGTGTGTAAAAAAGAAGATGAATAGTTTTAATTACAGAGGCAGAGACTTTATTTATACTTGATCCTTAGAGCAGTCAAGTTGAATGTTGGGTGCCCAGATGTGAGACAGTCGGCTCTTATCATTAATGTAGCAATAGAATCATGGGCTAGAGCTATAACAGATTTTCGAGAGGCTGATTACCTAACCGAAGTCAGTTGCCTTGATTAGGAAGGAGTATTGCCTTTTTTGGATTCCAGGTGTTAAACTTAGGGTTTATCGAAAAAGTCTATTGTTATACGAGCTCTAGGGTTAAGGCTAACCGCAAAAACGACTGGATTGTTAAAAACAACAACACTCTCTAGTCGACGAAGATAGACATTCCACTACAGTCCCATCGGAGCAACAGTGCAAATCATCAACGGCGAAAGGAAGAAATCTCCTAGAAGTTGCCAATGCGGAGTGAAGTCAACAGTCCAATGATATTCCCGCAGAAAAACAAAGCACAACTTAACCATGTAGTCAGATACCTGGGCCAAGGCCTTGGCTACCTGTGTATTGGCTGAATCAACCCTCCTCTGTGACTTCTCTGGTTGTTCTTTATCTCAAAGTCTTGGAGGTGGTAATGATAGGTAGTGAAGTTGTTGCGATTTAGCCAAAAGACTTGGGGCAGGAGCAATGAGAGCACCAAAAGCGGTGATGAATCGTCAATAATATTCCGGATGTCAAGTGGAGAAAGAACTCATCGTGGGTGACATCACTGACGGAGCCCAGAAGCTGGCTCATCAAGGTCAGCACAATGGCGTAGAGGGAGTGCTGACGGAGTGGGCAATTGCGGAATGTCCCAGAAAAGAGTTACAAGAATGGGGAATGTGAAGATGATGAGGGGCCGTGAAAGATAAGGGATGTTAGTAGGGAAATTTGTTGATGAAGAGAGGGAGCGAGCTGGCCATTATGGTTTCTGAGGGGACAAAAGAGCATGAAAATGGGCCATGTTTGTATGCTACAGGATCAGAACAAAGGTTTCGCATTGTCTTATATGATACCGCCGACCGACATATCACGAGTAGCAATCAAGATATAGATGAAAAGATCAGGAGTCAAAAAGGCTTGTATTGACACCGGCGTGTAGGCTGATAGTCTAGATCGTAGTAGTACTAGACAAAGAACAGAGGGACCCCAAAACCACAAAGCATCACAAAGGACAAACTATTTAATATTTGCCACAGGTATGGTCACACTCTCCAAGGACCATGGCACCGCAGTTTGGGCATTTGTAGTAGCCCGAGCGGTTGTAGGCGCAAGTCTAATCAAATGTGAGATGGGGAACAAAGGACATGGCGGCTGTTGTGGGATAACTTGCCGACGCTGAGACTGTGGTCTCACAAGTGGAGGAGGTGGCCGAGGCCAAAATTTTGGAGGTGGAAGTGAAATACATGTTGAGTAGTGGTAGTGGTGATTAGTAATTGTGGGTTAGAAAGGGTCAGTGACGGTGTTGAGTGGAAGTATTGTAAAAAAAAAAGAACAAAGGAAATGAAAAAGACTGGTGCTGATATGTGAAATTTCTGGCTCTAGAAGCTGAGTAAGCGCACAAAACGCAAGTTGACAAAATTACTCGTTTGGGAGGATCAAAACCTGAAAGTAGAAATCACATACGTACAGAACCCATAATTTAGCACCGTAGTTACCTGATAATCTACACTCTATGAGTCAAGCGTGAAAGAGGAAATAGCTTGTCCAAGCTCATTGGCAGCTACTCTGGGTTGCAGAAGTGTTGGGATCAAATGTGAAAGGAGAAACCCTAAGCCAACTAGAGTCTTAAGAAACTGATGGAATACGAAAGGGGTTCTTAATAGCCTAAACTATGTAGTCAGTCAGTCCGGATGGCAGCATTTGGCAAGGATAGGGCTTGAATTGACAACTGGACACAAATGTCTCTATGGATCAAGTTATACAGGCCTTTATAACGACATGATAGGCCGTAGACACCCGTATAGATAAGCTCTCCGTCAAACTTCCTCACATGTCGGCTTCTCATCCCATTCTAGAATGTCTATTTCCAAAGGCAAGCAACGACAATATCGTAAGAAACATATGGAGAGAGCGCCTTAGTGTCTTCATCCAAGACACATGAGATTTTGTCGTTAACTCAAGTGTTTGAGCAATCCATAACATATGTTGACTGATTCCATCCCATCGGTTCTAGATACATGTCGTGTCTCATGATCACAGGGAACGTGAATTTGGCAATACAAGGTCGATTGCTGTTTTAGGGCATCGCTAGTAACCCTAACAAACATGCCATACTTTGGGGCATTCAATCTTTGAAATTTCACCACAGACTGACCACAGCAAACTTTGATGATCACCATCTACCCAATGTACCTGTGTATCTATTCATCTCTGTTTAACGTCTTCACTCAAACAGGACAGCACCCATGGCAGACTGGCAAGGTAGGGATTCGCAGAATGAGTTGATTGGGCTGCCGGGTCGGATTTGAATTTCAAGTCTGGCAACGTCACTACGCGAACATGGATTACATGTCGGGTTTCTTGTGCTATGTTCTTTCGGTGTACTACCCCAAGAGATCCTAATGTTTGGCCTTTGAGGTAGTTTCATCTCAAGTGCGGCTCAAACCACATGTCATGGACAGATTACTTTTATCTGATTATGATTGTTCGTTATCCGGTTTCGGTGAGTCCACGTGGCCACGATGTCTGGTGACCTTTCTAACTGTCACGTTGCCGATCGGGTGTGACGGCGGATGTTTGCGTCGCACGGATCATACAGTCTAGCCGTGTATAGTCATCATAGCCTATCTCTTTCACGGTCTATTGAATTGGAAACAACAAACTGAGATCTCATGACTCTGGCAAACAGATTGGGTGATGTACCAAACGGGATTAAAGACTGAATAGACAGCCATTGACGACAAACCTAACAGCCCCGATTCTATGACTTTCCACGATACTCTGGGTGTCACCGTACAGCCCGATTTCTGTCTATAAATATGCCTACATCATCCCGCCAAAGTCCAACTCAATTTCAACTTCAACTACCTCACTTCCATCTCCAGAATGGACAGGAACTGACCCGATCAACACAAGTCAGTTCCCTATCTATCTTCTCCTGGTATGGTCATCTGCTAACATTACATTCTAGCTTCGGGCTGCTCGGGTTTGGGTCCATCAGACGCCAGATCTCCGGATTTCGTCGTTAGCCCCCGGGCAATATTGACAGTCGCAACTTGGGACCGTCATTCGGGGTGCATGAGGAGTCCAGTCTACTTGATCGCTGGACTCTAGGAATCTCATTCTCCAATGAGTTACATCTAGGAATAGATAGCCTCGGGCCGAAGAAATGTCGTCGGCTCTGGCCGCCATGTGTTTGATGGCGGCCACGATGGAAGATTCCGCAAGGATATGCTTCGCTTGTGAATAAGGCACATTGATATCGTGAACCGTAAGTACACGAAGCTTTGATCATTATGTTGGAGTTGTTACTAACAATACCTTTGCAGTTCCATCTCGTGGGTTACTCGTTCTAGCTGTGGGACCCTTTTTTTTTTTTTGAAACTCCATGAGTCCAACAGTCAAAGACGCACCGTGGCTTTGATGCTGCTGAAGCTGAATCTGAAGACTCGATCTCCACCATGAGCCAATGTTCTCCGACTAGTATCGACCCGGCCCTCTTGGTCGTTCTGTACCTATGGGATTTGCGTGAGAAATCCAAGCTGCCTCGTTTGAGGAAGATGGTTCACTCTGGCCTAAATTTAGGGCTGGTCTGAAGATGTACTCCACCTCTATATGCATTTCGCGTCATAATGGTTAGCATTCATCTGGCTCAGACGATGCCGAATGAGGACTATCAATTACGAGTGTTAGAGAGGATTGTCGTGATAGCTGATCCGCCGGTATCAAGGCAGCCGAAGACATCTATCTACTTTCCCAATTTTTAGATCATTAAATATTAAATATGATCTTCTGATGTCTCTTCTGTCTAGTGGCTCAAGTTTTCACAGACAGACGGAACGTTAGACCCGATGACCATGATGTCGAGGTGGACTTTGGATCTCGTCAGTGGGATTCCTCATTATAAAAGTTTGATCTGAAGTTATCTGAAAACGTAGGCAAACAAGACAATACGATTCTGATGATTTTGTCAAAGTCTTCATTTTGGTAGGGTCTAGACCCTAATACTCAATTAGACGTGCAAATAAACTTTGATTACTAAGATTTTGACCCTTTTGTTACCATGATGATGAATGTGTCACAGGGACCATTTAACCACAATTAACTTACACGCTGATAAAAGTTCAAATTGAAAATGTAATTTTATAAAATACAATTTCTCGTGAAAACTAATTTGTTAAAACGTGGTTTATGAGGCTAAATTTTGTACAACTTTGCAGTCTTTGTTGTTTATGTGTCAACCGTCGCGTACCTGCCGTTCTGGTTGTTTTGTTTACTTTTACAGGATGAGACACTTTCACGTGAAAGACGAAAAAAGACTCATCAGCTAATCGTTAGCGAGAATTCATGTCGCTGTACTGGGCTGTGAAGGATCTTTGGTACCCGGTGTCGATTTGAAGGTGTCGAGAAGGTTCGATGGCTTAAAGTCGTCACGCGTCAAGGGAAATCGACGGAAAAGGGTGGTGGAAGTAGCGATAACAAAGGAGCTAGAGTCGCTGGGGGTAAACCGAATTAGACCGTGGCTGGCTGTGGCTGGCCGAACATGTCGGGATTGTTGGTGGTCTGTTTTCGGGTGACCGGATTAACTGTGTGATGCAAGCAGGAAACAGAAGCGGGACGGTGAGGATTGAGCTGAAATGTCGATCGACTAGTGACGATGTCGAGTGGCAAAGAATATGAAAATTCCGTAGGTCTCATGATGGATTGAGTCATCGATGGTGTCAAGGGGCGGAGGAAAGGCTGTTGGGGTCGACGACGAGGTTTGAGAGTGTGGGGGGGGGGGGGGGGGGGTTTTCATTTTTTTCAATTTTTCATTCTTTTTCCATGTGAAGAGATGGTCAAGATGCATGTGCAATTGGTATACAAAGCCATTGAACGCGTTGTAAACGTGTATAATAATAATAAAATTCACTATAAAGGAGGGTAAGGTATATATATATATAGGAAGGAATTGACTTACTTGGCGCGCCGAGTCCATATATTGTCCATGTTCACGGATTGTTATTAGTCGATGGCAATGACAAGAGAGAAAAAAAGAAAGAAAAAACCCCCCCCCCCGAGATAATGTCAAGGCGGTTGTGAAAGAGGAGAGGACAGCGGAGGCAATGCGATCGGTGACAAGGTCGAGAATAGAGCCCGGATAGAAAGAGAAAGAGAAAGAAGAAGGAAAAAAAGAAGAAGAAAAGGCTAGCGGATATCGGAGACTCGTGTGGGGGATATTAGTGAAAGAAGACAAAAAGAGATCGTTGAGCAGACGAAAGCAAATATGGGGGGGCAGTTGGAAGCAAAGAAGCCGTAAAATTGTCGAGTTGGAGATGCTGTTTCTTCTTCCGTATGTCAAACGATGACAACGAGTAGTCGGGAATTTGGGTGGGCGTGGGTGCGGGGGGTGTTGTTGAGGCGACACGAGAGAGACGCTATCGATGATGGAACGGGAGAGAGAGAGGGAGAGAGAGAGAGAGAGAGAGAGAGAGAGAGGAACAAGAAGAGTTGGAGATTGGAGGTTGGTATCAAGAGAGTATTCAAAGAAAGAGTCGAGGAAGCGTGTTTGAGGCAAAGACGGTCGAGAGGATGTGGTCCAAAGGGCGTGCGTGTATTGGAGTGATGGATAGACAAAAGACGTAAATGGCTTGTTTCCAAAGTCTCAAGGTCTTCCTGGAGAGAGTGTTCATCAAAGGGTTGCTTTTGGTGATGCTATTTTGATGGGAAGAACCCGCGGTGTGAATGTGACTGAATTCGGTGAATCCAAGAAAACTCAAAGAAGAAAAGAAGAAGAGTGCTTTGTAGTATTTGAGTAGTAAAGTACGAGGTTTTTTTTGTTTTTTTTTTGATGCAAGATATTGGCAGTATTTTCTTTTTTTTGCTCTTTGGTTTTCAAGGAAGAAGAAGAAAAAACCTTGTGAGGCAAAAACAAAAAAACCCCCCAATTATTTTCAGTGATAATGAACAGAATTTTCCTCTTTTTTTTTTTTTTTTTTTTTTTTTTTTGGTGGGAATCAGTGGGACTTTTTTAGTTTGAAAAATCCTAGATTAAAAAAAAAAAAAATTTCGTAGCCTTGAGACGGACAAAGGGGGAAAGAGCAACGAGGCTTTGGAATTGAACAATGAACCTAAAAATTGCAGATATTTTTTCATAAACACTCCAAGGAAAAAAAAAAAATTAAGAAAAAAAAAAATAAGAAAAAATTCACAGGGTTCCAATGATCTGATTTTTGATGCAGAAAATGATACTATTGATGATTCTAATGGTGGTGAGAAACACCGAAGAAAAAAAACCCTTTTTCTTTTTTTTTTTTTTTTAATTGACACGCACAAACTAACTTCCTTCCTGACTTCCTCGGCTAATTTATGGTAAAAAAAAAAAAACTCTTTCCCACACCACCACCAAATATCATCACCAAATACATTCCACACAACCCTTCCCTTATTCAACCCTACTTAACCCTACAATCACTCTCGGTGAGCCACGTACTCACCGAGACAGCTTTGCCTTCTTGTTTTTGTCCAAGCCGCCAGCTTTAATGCAGAAATTAAAAATAAAAATAAAAATAAAAATAAAAATAAAAATAAAAACCTATATCGCGACACGTCGTCGCAAATTATTCAATGCAATCGTCCCATGACCCCACAAAGTCACAATCTTTTTTTTTTTTCCATTTCTTCCATTATCCATTGCCTAATGATAGAAAGCTAAAAGCGCAATCATCATGGCCTCACACAGCCGAGAGAACGACCCGTTCCTCCAAGTCCAACAGTACGTCCCAAGCTCCACCCTCCCCGCCCTTCCCACCACAACCCCTCCCCTTCCAACTTCCAACTCTCCTCACCCCCCATCCGCTAACCAACCCCCTTCTCCTAGAGACGTCCTCTCCCAACTCTCCACCACCCGCCAACTCTTCACCTCCTTCCAACGCATCCGCGCCCTCTCCAAATCCCCCACCTCCCCCGAACTCCTCTCCGCCCGCACCGATCTAACCACCGCCCTCACAACCCTGTCCGAAGACACCTCCGACCTCTCCGACGCCGTCACCGCCGTCGAATCCTCCCCGTCCACATTCGGCCTCTCAACCCCCGAAGTCACCCGCCGCCGCCGCCTCGTCCAAGATGTCACCGCCGAGCTCGCTGCCATGCGCCGGGACCTCAATGCCTCGGGAGTCGGCGGGCTGCCATCGCCAAGTGCCTTTTCTTTGGAGGATGAACCGACTACTACCTTGACTGATGATTATGCGGCTGGGTTTGAGGAGTTGCAGCAGCAGGAGATTATGAGGGTGCAGGATGAGCAGCTGGATCATGTATTTCACACGGTGGGCAATTTGAGGAGGCAGGCCAATGATATGGGCAGGGAGTTGGAAGAGCAGAGGGAGATTCTAGAGGTTGTGGAGACGGTAGCCGATCGAGTTGGTGGTCGTTTGCACACGGGGATGCAGAAGATGCAGTATGTTATTCGGCGGAATGAGGATACGCTAAGCAGTTGTTGTATTGGTGTTTTGATCTTTGCCTTGATTATTCTGTTGGTGCTGCTGTTGATTTTATAAGACCATGGTGTCCAAGGGCCCCATGGATTACGGCATTGTCATCATGCCCCGGGGTTTGGACTCGGATCTTGCTCTCATGTTTCCATGTTTCCATGTTTTGTTTCCTTTTTGCCAAACGAGGACACCGCTATAGTCTTTTGTTCTCTATACATTCTTCTCTCGTCATAAAGATACGACAGACAAGTCTTTTGGTTTTGGTTTCTTTCGGGATTGAATGTTGATTCTATATTTACCCGGTCTCATATCACGCCCATATACTCTTTTACAACACTTGTCATCCAAGCAAAAATTAAAATTAAAAAATTAAAAAATTAAAAAAAAGATAATCGATATATCTGATTGTATTGATGACCCAAATCAACAGTCCAGGCACTTACTTGTCTTGAGCTTCTCCAACGACTGCCAATCGTATATAGATAGATACAACTCATCATAACTCCCCATGGCTCAAATCATCCATCCCGATAATCCCGATAATCCCGATAATCCCAATAATCCCGACTTTCTTGAATCCCATCCCATCCATCATCCCCAATATCAGAAGAAAACTCATAACCACAGTACGCCCCCCCCGACCCCCCGACCCCCTCCCCAAAGTACAATTAACGCCAGTTAGATGGAAATCCCCCAATATCCCAAAAGAAACCAAAACCAAAAAGAAAAAAAGAAAGAAAGAAAAAAAGAAAGAAAGAAAAAAGAAAAAAAAAGAAAAAAAAAGAAAAAAAAANAAAAAAAAAAAAAGGTCTATGCAAACCGCAACCCCTCATCCTTCAACAACCTATCGGCAACAACCGCCAACGCCTCCTGCCCCGGACTCTTAGCAACCTTGTTCGGAAACTCTACCAAAGCAACCCTCAAAACCGCCACAGCAGCATTCCCATAAAACTGCAAAAACCTCGTAGTATGCCCATCTATAATCGCCTTCAAAACAACCAACTGCGTCCCCGATACCTGCCCCACCGGCGTATTAACCAACCCCGCCAACGCCGTCCAATACAAAGTCGGCGGCGCCGGAGTTGCCCGCGTCGTCTTGCTAAAATCCCTCAATGTAATCGCGCCAAACCCCGCCCCCAACCCCGCCATGCGATCCCAATGCGCCTGCTCAGGGACAAACTCGCCGCCGTCGCGCTTCCAGCCCATGGCGATGCGCCCAGCCGGGACGCGTTCGTTTCCACGGATTCCAAAGAGGACGGGACAGACAATGCGGAGTTTGGCAAACATGATGTCGGCCAGAGTGCGGCCACGCCAGTGGTAGTCTTTGTCGGAAAAGATTTGACTAAATATGACACCAATAGGGTCGGCGGCACGGGGGTTGGCACCGCATTCGTTGATGAATTGGTTGATGACGGCCTTGGAAAAGATATTGACAAGGTAGATATAGAGAGAGGGCATTTGGTCGCCCTGGTAAACATCGGCTTCCGTGACGTTTTGCGGTACCTCGCTAACATAGTCCTTGACATCAACCATGGGACTGACATAGGTACCGTCTAATGATGACTTGAGGACTGACCGTATCTTGGCAAGCTTGGGGGAAGAGGAGATTGATTACATGTTAGTAAATTTATATACACACATGCCACTTCTCTCTCAATCATGACTTGCCAAAAACAACTCTACTTACTTGAACCTTGTTCGCACCAGCACCCTCAGTGAGCTGACCCATCGACTTACGAATCTCCCGCCGCATATCACCGACTTTGCCTTTTAATGGCGATCCCGCCTGTGACGCTGCACCCTCGACTGCCTTCCGAAGTTCTTTTAGCTTCTTGTGAATCTCCACATATCTCTGGTTATACGGGAAATATGTGGGATTGGCTTCAACTACAGCCTCTGCAGTAGATGCCGGCGCCACAGGCGCAACAGGAGTCAGAAGCGAAGCTGCAGGCTTGGGGGCAAACGGAGATGCAGCCGGAGCTTTTCCAAAAATCCCACCGCTAGCCTTGGAAGCAGCAGCAGGAGTGGCAGCTGAGCCGAATGAGGGCGTACCAAAGCCACTGGGAGCAGCCGGGATAGACTTGAGAGGGGCACCAAAGATGCTCTTCTTCTTCTCAGGCTCTGCAGTGGTAGTGACCGGGGTGACGGTCTTTTCACCAAGGGCCAACTTGGGCAATTCCGTAGTCGTGACCGCAGGAGCTTTAGTCTCTGTGACTGCGGGCACCACAGGCTTGGCCGGTTCCGCGGCCTTGATAACCGAGGCCTTGTTCTCGGGCTTAGGCTCGGGCGCCTTGACTGACTCCGGCTTGGGTAAAGGCGGCGGAGCCGGAGCCTTTGCAGCCTTGAGCGCCTCCAATCTCTGCTTCTCTGCCATGAGGGCCGCCTCCCGCTTCAAGCGCTCTTCTTCCTCTTTTTGTTCCTTTACGATACGCTGGCGCTCAACCTCCAATTTATGCATTTCAAAGACGCGGAGAGCCCGCTCGCGCACACGGTCGTGCTCAGCTTTGGCTTGTTCGAGGGCATCGCGGTGGCTGAGTTCCGAGTTTCGGGAATCGAAGAGTTCGGAGAGAAGACCGCTGGTGTGGAGGGAGGGTTTTTCGCGGCTAGGGCTCGCAAGGAGGCTGCTTGTAGATAGGGAGGAGCGGTGACGGGACATTGTGTGTGTGTGTGTGTGTGTGTGTGTGTGTTGTGTGTTGTGTGTATGAGTGTATGAGTGTATGAGTGAGCGGTGATGTTGGTGTTGGTTTCGTCGGTTGTAGTAGGAAAGATGGCAACGAGCAGAAAGTCGTACAGGATGGGGAGTCGTCGGTTGTGCGTATACGGTAGCGATCGCGCTATCAATGCAAGCTTCGTTGGCGCGTCACTCGGTCGAAGTCTAGTTATAGTGTATGTGTATGTGTGACGGTCGGCAAGACTCGTAGCGGGAAGAATCTCGCGGGCGCTTTATCGCAGGGCGTCACTATAAAGAAAAAAAAACAGTTGCTTCTGTAGGCAGTAGAACAGTAAGGTGCTTGTGGGGGGGAGGAGGAGGAGGAGGAGAATGGGGGCGAGATCTCAATCAGAAGTTGTGCAGAGAGAGTAATGGCTGGCTATAGAGGCTTTGGTAACAAGGGAAAAAGAAAAGAAGAAAAAAACCCCGACCAGATTAACAAAACTGCAAAGTATGGGCTTGCTGCAAGTCAACTAATGTCGATGAATTAACAAGTCGGCACGCGCTCTCTTTTAATGGTTCACATGGTAAACGGGGGCCTTGACTCTCATTTTTTTTTCTGTATTTTTTTTTCTGTATTTTTTTCCTCGGTCTCGTGCTACAGAAATCAATGACACTTTGATTCGAGTAACAAAATAAAAATATAAAAAAAAAACCCAATAATTAAACACTGTCGGGAGCTCCAAAACTTGGTGTCGCGTCACTTTTGTTTTTTTTTCTCTTCTTCCTCTAGTTGTTTATGCAAGGCTGAGAGACAATTTTGTCAGCCTCGTCTTCATGCAGCTGCAAGGGATGAATTTCCTAATCCGGATGAGTACTTTTGCACTAAATTACAACTGGTTGTGTTTGTATTACAACTCCCCGGGATCTACTATCCGACTCGGATGAACATTCCAACTGAAAGGAGATTCTCGACTTACATGCTATAGTTCTGTAACTGGAAATATATCAGCAAATGAAAAGAAGGCCTATCGGTTCTCAGCCCGGACTGGGGCCAAAGTGTGCCAAATTCAACCCAAATACTGATAACAGCTGGTGCGAAACATCGGGTGAGTAGCCCTAGTTCATTATGAAGCAGGCAAGGAAGCCTTGACAAGTGTTTGATTCCTAGCTCCCCTCTCGGATCCAATAATGCAAGTGAAAAAGCACAATCAAGTTTCCCAGGCGTTCAAGATGACGGGGGGAAGAGAAAGAAAGAGACAAGGGAGGAGAGAGATGCCCCGAGAGCAACTGATGAGGACAAATTACCAACAATGGTTGGTTTTCTTTTATCCCTGCCGGTATCGGTAGAAGCAAAGCAAAGACTTGGGGGAGGTTGGCTGTTGGTTGTTGGTTGATGGTGGCTTTTGCTGGAGCTTTGAAGCTGGGCGAAACGAGATGGTCATGGGAAGCCTGGTCAGAGGTCAGTGCTTTGGACTCTCCCCCCCTCTCCCCATGAATCAACAAGGCGATGAGCGGGAATGTTGGAATAATGGTGTTTTGCTGTCTGACGTCTGGCTGACAGCCTTGTAAGTATCTGTGTGTGTGTGTGTGTGTGTGTGTGTGTGTGTGTGTGTGTCTATATAGTATGATGTTGTTTATCTTAGGCTATACGACCAGCTGCTGTCCTCATATGCAAAGAATCAATGCAATACAATAAACATGTCTGACAATCAACAGGGAAGCCTTGCTTGCTCTTGATCCCCGATACCAACCGCCCAAGCCAACAACAGCGCCTCTCGAATTCTCCAACCTCTCTCCCCCCCCCCCCCC
>MKGJ01000141.1:1582-50370 GCA_002018255.1 Bretziella fagacearum | reverse complement strand
TTTTTATGCAACACCATGTCAAAATCCCCTAGCAAAATCTGAAACATACAGTCTGTGATCACAGTTTTCTTTTGGAGCATAAACACTGGCCTGACCTGGCCTGGCTTGACTTGGCCTGGTGGGAGGAGGATGGGGGGCATCCATGAGGGAAGTCAGACCACTAACCACTAACCAACTACTTTCTTTGGGCTCTCTGGTGATGAACCCGCGAACTCTTTTTTGCTCTTGCTGTCAACTACACAACAAAAAAATATTATCATTTGTAAACTAACCTGACCTGTATTCATCTCTACAGGGTATTTATTTCATTTTAAATCACCTCCCGGACTTGCTCCTGTTCCTGTATTTTACTAGGCTTGCTTGAGTTTGCTTGTTGAATTTTTTTTTTCTTTTTTTTTCGGTAACTGGGGGAGTGAGATCTCGTGGAATTGTCCAAACTTGGAATTGCTTACTTCCATCTTGTCTATCTGCAAATCAAACGCCAGTTCCCGTATTTGCAGAAGCGAGCTGCGACCTATGACATGTAAAAATTAATAAAATAAAATCAAAATAACTTCCACTCTATGAATTGTAGCTAATGTGCTATCTGCATAATATCAAACAAAGAGGAACCTTCCTGGTCTCCTTCGACATCCCGAATTCTCGAGTGCCGAAGGGATTACTGGTGGGAATAATCCATGTGGCCCCATAAGTTCTTTTTGTTGTCGATTGTATGCATAAAGGAGGTCTCGGTTATCAATGCTGGGTGCCGTGGTTTGTACGCCGTGAACTGTATATGTCCGGGTTGGGGCAGTTTGGACTTGAGGGCGGATGTGGGTTCATCAGATGGCAAACACAAAGGGGATCATTGGGGTCTGTTGATTCAGATAACAGGAGGTTGTGATACAGAATGTGATTCAAGTATCTCTAGTTCCAATGTGTATATCATTACAATTATCATACACTAGTCATACACCCTCATAGTCCTAACCCTCAAACACATCATGTTGCAACTCCAACCCATACTCACCCGCCATCTCCTTCATCCTCTTCTCAACCTCCTCCTCCATCCCCATCCCCCATCCCAACAACTGTTTAACCTTGAACCAATAAAACGCTACATCAGAAGCCAGCATCACCACCTTGAAAACCGCATGTCGTACATACAACGAAACCCTCGTCCTCATCAACAGATTCTTCTCCATATACAAACTCCGACTCGCCCATTCTCCCATCAGCTTCACCCGGTTAACCGGCGACCCCATGGCCTGGTTATTCCCCTGGACAATCCTCATATTCCGCCCGATAAACACTAACTCCTTGGGCAACAACTGCTCATCCTGCAAGAACTCCCTCGTCGTCTTCTTCATCCTCTCCCGCGTAAGAATCTGCCTCTCCGCCCTACTCTTCCCCTTTAATGATTCCAAAAACGCCTTGGTATCCTCCCCTTGATACGGCCGCAATAAAGTCGCCGAAGCAAACACTTCACTACTACCGATACCCCACGTTTTGCTGATCTGCCGAATCGTCGACATGTCAAACGTCATTAGCGCTTTCCAGAATTCGGCATACTGTACGCGGAATTCGGGCCGCATGTAGACGTAGAGGCCATGGTCGATGAGAACAAGCTGGGCATGGCCCGAGGGAAGTCGCCGGACAAACATGTTGCCTGGGTGTGGATCACAGTGGACGACTCCCCACCGGAAGATTTGCGCGGCGAATAAATCAACCATTGTCCCCATGACCTCCGCGGTAGAAACACCAAGGCCACCAGTACCATCTGCACCCCGCCACTCTTGTCTCGCCGGTTTCAGGTTTTCTGCGAGTGGATGGGTGGCAAGTTCCGCGCGGGCGGCAGCAAAATCGGGGGCACTCAGTGGTTCGGAGACGCCTGGTGTTTCCCGTGTTTGGCCTTTCCAGGCAGCGGTCATGATGTGTCTCTCGTGAAGTCGAACACCCTCGATCCATTCAGCGGTCAGGACGCGAGATGTGGTGAGGTCGGAGTAAACGGCGGGAATGTAAACACGATCGCGAAAGAGAGGTTCGGAAGTGACGAGGGAGCGCATAGTGTTTGTGTTTTTTGCCTCGTTGAGAAAGTCAGTTTCGAGTTCGAGGCGTTCGCAGATGTAGGGGACAACTGTATGGAGAGGTAACTCGAATGCCCAAGAGTAGATGCGCGTCATGACTCTGTAGTTTGTTAGTGGTCTCTTCCTTTCTCGCTCTCCCTTTCTCTCTCTCCCTTTCTCTCTTTCCCTTTCTCTCTCTCCCTTTCTCTCTCTCTCTCTCTCTCTCTCTCCTTGGGTGTATGTGTGTGTGTGTGTGTGTGTGTATAACCTACTTAAACGTCCACAAGTCAAAAGCCAATTGCTTTCGAATCTCCTGCTTCTGAATCTTGATCGCAACCTCCCGTCCATCTCCTAATGTCGCCCAATGAACCTGCGCAACACTAGCACTCGCCCTCGCCCGCCTCTCCATCAAACCCTTGCCTTTCTCTCCCGTAAAACTCACCCCAAAAACCTCCTCCACACTTCGTCCCCCAAAATCCTCGCGAATCACCGCCTCCACATCCCCCCATTCATTCTGCGGCGCATCATCAAACATCTTCGCAAACATCACCTGGAACTCTGGCGGCAAGACTGCCGTCTGCATGGCGATTGCCTGTCCGATTTTTAGGTAGACTCCCCCGTTGGTCCGGATCAGCTCCGACAGACGTTCTGCGTTGCGCCGGTGGATGTCGTGTGGTTCGCCGGGGATCCAGGGGTCGGGGCGGAAATTCAGTTTGTAGTCGGCGGCGACGGCGAGGCCGAGGCCAAGGGTTCGGAGGGAGCGGAGGATACCGTGGGCGAAGTAGTGGTGGTCGAGGAGGTAACCGGTGGTGCCGAGGACGGTAGCAAGGAGGAGGCGACGAGGCCATTTTCGAGGCCGAGGTGAGGTTGTTGAGTGGAGAGGTCGGATGTGAGAAAAGAGACGAGAGGTTGGTCGGAGGGGAAGGCGACGGGGGATGTGACTGGGGATGCCGCCGCGGTAAGAGAGCCGGGGGATCATGATGATGAGTTGATTATGCGTATCCCGACTTGCTTGAATTAACGATAAAAAAATAGACAGAGGAGATGGAAGAGGCAATTGCGATCATTGAATAAATCAATGGATTAGTGGGAAACTTTTTCAAAAAGCTTACGCGACGATCATCAACTTGCGTATCGTCAGCAAACTTTTGCTATGCGCCCTATGACGAAAGAGATATGCACCTGGCACCTGAGGACGGACAAGCTAAGGAAGCCAGTGAAGATAGCGGCTTTTTGATGATTGTTGTTCTTTGTCTGGCAACATTCCGATTGACGTTGAGAAAAAATGAATACAAAGAAGATAAAAAGAAGAGTCAAGATATTAATGATGACATATTGTAAGACGATGCTTAAGCCGAGCCCTAAGTCCGGGCTGATGGTGGTAAACGGAAGTTATTGCGAATGTCCATTTGTTATCTTATCAGACAAAGGATTCAGGGTTATAGCGATTGCGATAGTAAGTTAACCCTAGTGTATAAATGTCACGTTATCATTAGCGCTCTTTCCCTCAAAATCAATCAACCGAAACCACAATCATCACAATTACCTTTTTTATTTTGAGGGTTGACACACATAAGCATAGCCGCATTAGCTCTGAAGCAAATCTGATTATCTTGTCTGATTTTTTCCCTTTTTTCTTTTTCTTTTTTGCTTTCTGGGTAACAGGCGTTCATGCATGATGAATAACCGCTTGGGTTGCGCTTTGTAGCGACGCAGGGACGCACTGAGGTCTCAGATGACAGGGGAGGGATATTGAGTTTCCGGATACTTTATGCAGATGAAATATGAGAAGAGTAGGTGAGATACTTAACCCCTAAGAAGATAACCCTTATGCAGGTCCATAATCGGAGACTTTGACACATGGGAGTAGAAAAAAAAAAAACTACCGAACCATGGATTGGAATCAACTTGGGATGCCAATTTTTGAAGATACAGCAGCCTGGTGCTCATGTGGATCCCAATAAACCGAGAGAGAGATAAGACAACTAAGGAGACGGGGGAGGGAGGATACACGATTAGGGTTACGTATTACCAATATTTTGTTACCTTGTAATGCCAAATGCTATTCCAACCGTTACGCAATATACAAAAACTCACCCCTAAACAACGAGACAAATGTCATGGATTGAATTTGTTATGCTTGGAGATTGATTGTATCACAACCATGGACCATTTATTGCATTTACTTTTGGAGGCGTCAGAGAGAGAGAGAGAGAGAGAGAGGGGATGGGAGGAGAGGGGCTGTTAGAGGTTGTGTTTGATAAGATACAGGGGGAAGATAAGCTTTGTAGGTACCTATAATTGAAGAAAAAAAAAACAGACAGAGGAGAGATTCAGGTTGAAGCTGTCAAGCTAAAACATGTGAACCATGAATTTAATTTTGAACCGAGAATGTTATATTGTATGGATAAGATTATATTAAATACACATAAAATCTTGATATTATTCACTCAAACCTCTCTCTCACCATCATGATACCTCTCTTTCTCATTGACATCACCTGTCAAGTAAGCAACCCGCACAAACCAACATCTATCCCATGTATATATTGATCCATCCTTAAAGCCTATACCGTCGGACATTTCGCTGTCAAGTTGGAATACAAACTGGCGATGCCATTTTCAGTGATGTGTGCTTGTTGTGGTGGCCCTGATCGACAAAAGGGAGTTTCCTCCCTCCCTCCCTCTCTCTGTCCTTACTTTTGACGGGGTTTGAAAGTGAAAGACATCTGCAAACTAAGATTATGCAATGTCAAGTTATGATAGTATGAGACTACATCACGTGATTTACATTCCTTGTACGGTTATTACTCCTCTTATACCTACTTTCTCGGTAAAACGGTTAAAGTATACAGATACTCTTGGTTGGTTCCTGCAGCTGATAAGATAAGATTTGCTGATATTTTCTCACAATGGAAATAGATCGTCACTACGTCAGACAGTTCATAGATGTTTATTTTTCGGAACCACCAGAAGAGAAGAAAAAAAAACACCAAAAATAAAGAAAGAAGGAAGAAAACCCCCCCCCCAAAAAAAAACAAAAAACAAAACAAACAGAAACACACAAAACAACTGCAAGACATGTCCAACCATTCATTAGACCGTTTATTACAAGGCTTACTGTGCCTAAACACCAATCGATCAAATTCATGATTTTGGTCATTGAAACAAAGGAGAAAACTGCTGGATTTCTAACCATTGTATGCTTTGATAGAGGGCAACGGACCCTTCAGCGGCATGCTGGGCTAACCTAGCCTAGCCTAGTAGCCCACTCTCCGCTAAATCTCACGCTATCGGCAAATCCTTAGCAGGTATAGTCAGGGACCATCGGAACTATAGTTGAGTAGGTAGGTACATACCTCACAGAAGACACAAGTTGGTACCTACTTGTAGAAAAAAAAAAAACAAGGAGAAAAATAGGGTACGCGACGTATCTTCCCAGGTTTCTCCACTAAACAGCCCTTTTTCCTACATTCTTGCCGTTTTTGTTATTATCATACAATCCAAGGGAAGGCACATACGTTGTCTTGTCTATGACTTGGTAAGAACAGTTCAAGAAAAACCCACAAAACCCACAAAACCCACAAAAACCCGTGGAAAAAACGAAAGTAGCCAGTGGGGATGGCTGCAGGTGGCTTCTTTCTTTGTCTTTGGACCTTTTGTGAAGGGCGGTGAACTACTTTTGATCCCTAAAAAGGGCTGTTGACCGCTGTCATGGGATTTTAGTTTCACTGTTGAATGCTGTCCTATATTTTGGTATATCGTCGCCTAGAATTCGTTGGATAGGGCTGTATTCTGGCTTGATAACAAAAAAAAAAAAAAGGCTGATGGCTGCCAATGCTACATTTACGGATTTAAATTGAATGTGAAAAAGGAGATTGGACTGCTGTGAGTAGAGAAGAGAAGAGGAAGGAACTTACGCAACAGGAGAGTGGAGACACGCTAATAGTTGGTACCTGCTTTTTGTGCAATCAAAAAGAATAAGAAAAAAAAGAAGTAAAGAAAAAGAAAAGAAAGGGAAAGTACTTGAATTTAGCTGCAACCACATTGGAAATTAAATTCATTAGTGGGTGCATTGAGGCGGGGCTTTGCTGAGCGTGCACAAAATACAGTGCATGCATACCTATTTTACAATGTAAGTACCAAGTAAATATGAAGAAATCATGTATAAAAGAGACCCTATAAATTAGTAAAAGACTAAAAAGAAGCAGAAAAAAAAAAGAAAGCAATGAATATTTATTGTCTTGTTAGGTTCGCCTATTTTGTCTCTTGTAAAGCTCAGACTTACTCTCAGTAACCCTCCCTGTCTTTTTTTTTTTTTTTACGACTTAATGCAATGGCAACCCAACCCAACTCAGCCCAGTCAACTAACTTGTCAATCACTTTTGATGCACTCTCAACTGACCTCTTTCTCTCTCTCTCTCTCCCTCTCTCTTGTATCCCAATTCTGACAATACAAAGCACAGCCGTTTTGTATCAACTCTTTCGTTCCATTCCGTATACCAAGTCCCACAATCCGGGGGGACCCTTGCCTGTTTCTCCTCCTTCCAACTTCTCATCCTGTACTAACGCACCTTCCTTCTCTCTTTTTTCTTAGTCTCTATCTTTTTATTTTTGGTAGTTTCCTGTTTTGTTGCTCTACCTTCTGTAAAGATCAAGTTCATTCCTTGTTTGAGTGAACAATCCCATTTTTAATTTGCTTAAACTCTTTTTTTTTTTTTTTACTTCTTTTTGTGAAAGACGCACCAGTTTCTCACGATAGTTGGTGTTGATTTCGCGGAGGTATCTTTTTTTCTTCTTTCCACTCCTTTTCCATTTTCCTTTTCTTAGTCACTCATTATCTTGTGTGATTATTACAATATTTTTGTTCATCTTTTCTTTCATTTTTTTTTTGTATGGAGGAAATGACGAATTGAACTCCATTGACTCGATCATCACGACGGACGATATATCGACGACTTCAATTTTATAAATTCAAAATTGACGAAAATAAAAATCTGGTCAATTTACAGTTTACGATCTCTCTCAAATAAACATTTAAATATCTTATATATACCACACAAACACCAAGCGCTGTGGACCTGCCGTCAACATCTGCTGTGATACCTAGCAGTTAAAATCAACACTTAAGATATCTCTCTTTCTATACCCGCCCACCACTACCACCCGTAACCTCTTTTATCCTCCCATCTTCCCGTTATTGCCGATATCCCGCGAACCTTGTGGTTGCTCGTTTGAACCCTCATGGTTTCTTAGTAAAAAAAAAAAAAAAACGGTCCACCAATACCTTTTTGCCGTCGACCACTTGAAACAAGCATCTTTACTTTTGCCCGCGTCTTGACGACGCTGGCTCTATATATCTTATCTCCTGCTATCATCACTTACTAGGCTTCCATCTTCGAAAGAGAGAGAAAAAAAAAAAAGACTCACCATGCTCCGCCCAGCGACCCCGTTGTCGGCGTTGCTGCTGGCGGCGTTTGGCCTCTTGACACTTTCAGTTCTCTCAGCTCCCATCATCAAGGCCGTGCCGCTGGGCACCTTTGACGGTTATGATTACGGAGTCTTTGGCTACTGTAAAGGTGACGCCTGCAGCGGCTTCGAGGTTGGCTACAAAGTCAGTAAGTAGAGTCGTCATCATCTCGAGAGGCTCACATCTAATCACATACTAACGGCTCCCACCCCCCCTCCTTTAGCCACCGAAACCTCCAGTTCCTCCGACTTTGATCTTCCCGGCTCTACTCGTGACACCCTTACGAGTATCCTGATCGTCCATCCCGTTGCCGCCTTTATGGCCCTCATCACCCTTGTCATGGCCTTCATCGCTCACCTTAACTCGCCTGCCCACTCCTCGCGCTACCTCCTTGCTGTCGCCATCTTCAACTTTCTTGCCTTTCTCGTCTCACTCCTCGCCTTCCTTACCGATGTCCTCGTCTTTATCCCCCATATGGCCTGGGGCTCCTACCTTGTCCTCGCCGCCACCATTGTGCTGTTCCTTAGTTCGATTATGACTTGTGCTAATCGTCGCACGCTGGTGAGCCGCAAGTTACGGAATAAGCAAATTATCGAGCACGCTGAGATGAGCGGCGAAAACTACTACAACCGCCAGGCCGCAATTAAGGCCACCAATGTAGAACCTGAGCCTGTTCCATCTATTCCGAACATGACTGGTGTCAACAACGCCACCTCTGGCAAATTGCCTGCGTTTGCCACTTTTGAAAACTCTGGAAAGGCCGCTGGTGACACCCTGAGCGATGAGCGTGTTCCGCTCACTTCGCAGAGCCCCATTCAAAGATCCATTTCCACTTCCCAAGGTGACTATCCCAACCGCTCAGGATCCGCTCCGCCTCAAGTTGACCAGTATGGAAACCCTGTTGATGGTTCGTCTTCCCGAGCCTACAACATGGGTCGTAATCCCTCCATGGATCCCATCAACTCCCGCGGCCGTGGCGGCCCCCAGAACTTGCGTGGACGCGGTGCTTACGCTGGACCTAATGCCCCTAATGGAAACTACGGTCCACGGAACGATAACTCCAGACGAGGTAATGGCGGTGGATATGGCCCTGGTCATAACGGTTATCAAAATGACAACCGTGGTCTTCCTCAGGGTTATCATCATCAGGACCTAGGATACAACCAAGGTTACTCACATACTCAGGAGTATGGCAACATGCCTGTCTATGACCCCTATGCCAACAACTATAGTGCTCCCAACCTCGCCTACAACAACAACAACAACAACCACAACAACACAGGCAACGATGGCTACACTCAAAACAACAGTTCTGCCCCCAACGTCACCTTCATTCAAAGTCGCAACAGTGTCACCAATCAAAACTTTGTTCCCTACAGCCACCGCCAACTCTCCATCGACAGTTACAACGCCCTCAAGGCACAAAACCCAAACGCCAACCCTCAAGACTTTGACTTTGGTCTTGACTCGACAGGCAACCGCTTATCTCTCCCCCGTGCCGAATCACCACCTCCGCTGCCCGCTGATGTCGCTGCTGGTGTCATCTCCCCCATTATCGAAGATTCTGTCGCCCCCGTTGAAATGGACGCATCGCCCGCCTCCATGCCTCCTACCGCCCAAAACATCGCCTCTGCCCTCCGCGACAACGACTCTGGTGTTGCCGGAATGGCCGCCATGCAACAGGGCCGCCTGGCCAATGACGGTCGCCAGACTTACATTAGTGATGTGAGCAAGTACAGTCAGGATGGTCCAGGTGTTACCGGTAGTTATGCTGCGCCGTCGATGGCTAATTGGAATGCTGCGACTGCTTCGCGCCCGTCTGCTCTGCCGTCTCCCCTTGCACTGGGCGCCGTGCCATCGAGTTCGCCCGTCTTGTCGAACAAGAATTCCATCCCCAACAATGCAGTTGCGCAATCTGCTTTCCTCGATGATGTCAACCCGAGATTTGCAAACGACATCCCATTGAACCACCTATCGATTCACTCGCGCCAAATCATGATGCCGCCGCCGGAAGTCACTATTGATGACATCCCCGGCAACTTGAGAGGACCGCGGAGTCCTGGGGCTGAGTCGGATCTCAGCAACTTCACCTCCATCTCGCAACGGGGTATCAACCCCCGTTGGAACCCCAACGCGCATCCGATGCCACCAAGAGGTAGACCGGGCGGCGGCGGCGGTGGCTCTCGTGGCCCGTCACCACACGGCTTCAGAGGGCCGCCAGGCCCCAGAGGACCTCCTGGACCGAGAGGGCCACCAAGAGGTGGTATGAAACAGGGTGGCCCGAGAAGACCGCCGGTGACGCAGCAGAAGCAGGATCTCTTGTTGAATAGTAACCCTGACTTTGCGCTGCCGAGTCGTAGGTAAAGTGGTTGGTTTGAGATCATATGATTTTACTGATCTGTTGATACCCATTTTTTATTTGTTGATATTTACGTTCTATTTCATGTGGCCTACGGGGTCGCTTTTCTTTTTCTTTTTCCTTTTTTTTTTTGCATTTTCGGGGTTTATATACTTTCCCCCTTTTATTTCTCTTCATTCTTTGAACTTCGCATATCTGACGGCTGAAGTTGTCGTTATTCTTTGATACCAAGCATCTACATGAACTTGTGAGGATGGCACGGGTCGGGTGGTTGTCGGTTGAGAGATCCTTTTCTTATAGTTCTAGTCACTCTTTTACGCTCTATTTACACTGTATCTTTTTTTTGGATTCCGGGAATCTTATGGCACTTGGTATGTCTTATCTTATGAAAGACGGTATTTACGATAAATTCAATAAATTATTATGAAATTATAAACCTGTTTGGATGTCTATGTTTTATTTTGGACTTGGTAATATCTTGTTGTTGATATTAGGGTTTAAGGATATCTCCCCACATTTGCCACTTAAACTGCCCCACTATTTCCCGTTGCTCAGGGATACATGTCGTACAAAGAATATCACGTGACTTTCCGTGTAAGTTAGACGACGACCCCGATTCGGATATTAGAAAACAATAAAGCAACACACGAAAAATCCAAGAAGCACTTGGAGCCTTGGAACTCGTGTAGATAATTCTGAATTGAATAGTTAATTGACTGTTTTTAAGAGGTTCAGGAGAGTGTTCGACGGGATATAGTGAGGATAACAATAGCCACAGCTACAGAGCCACATCTTTCAGACAGAACTTGGGCACGTCTACCCACCATACCACTCACCGCCTATAACCTCCAGTTAGATAAACATTAGTGACAATTTCACCCAAGCGCGTCCCAGGCAACCTCATAAATACACTTCACAGCTGACCCATACAGTCACTGACATATACAACCACGGGCTGTACCGTCCCGAGTCTCCACCACATGTCCAAATTCATCCATTTCCCTCTTCGACCCAGTCTGGTCCCGTAGAAAAAAATGCGGGACCTCTAAAATAATGTCGCGGCACTAGACAATCTGTAGACCCACCCAAGAGATGGCAGAAAAAAAATCATCAAGTAGACTTTGTGTCGTCTGGGGCGACGGGTTGGTCTGATGTTGGTGGAGATGGAGGGGGAGAGAGGGGATATGGGTTTACGCGCGTAGGAGGGTGGTGATGGTGTTGTTGCTAGGTGGGCTTCTCTTTACTTTGGGTTTTCTTGTTTTCCTCCCCTCTTTATCTTCTCCTTTCCCACTACGCTTCTTCTGTTACAAGTTTCACTTCCCACTTCCAGTCTTTCTTTGAATATTCACAACACAGTCGTTCAATTCCACATTCGCTTCGTCTCTTCCAAATAAGCTTCAACTTGTACTTTTACATTCTTTTCATACCATCTTTCAGATTTGCCAAAGCAACCTTTTCTCGACTCTCCTACAATTGCTCTAACAAGCTCTACAACGTTCCTTCCATAGCTCGGGAAGCTCCCGACACTCTTGTACCTTTCACCTTGTCTGACAGTCGCTTTGTAGCATAGACACTTATACCCAACTCAGCAAACACCCTCTCCTCCACCGTCCTTTTAAATCCAAAACCACAATCCAAAGCATTTAGAATGCCTGCTGTAAGTCCCCATGGTCTTTTCTTTCCCTCCATTCTTCCTAAGCCTCCCTACCAACAACAAATTAACTCTCATTCCCTATAATAGCGCCCCAAATCCCATACTTCTTCTGCTTCCCGTAGTCGTCGCGCGGCTTCATCCGCAGTCAACGGTTCTCCCACCGGGGATTTCTTTGCCCTTTCGGCACGTGCGGCCAGTGACGAGCACAACAGAGTTGTTCGTCGGTCCCGTGCCGCTGCGCCTCGTGCTCCTCGTGCTTCCCGTGCTTCTCGTGCCCTCCGTGCCTCCCCGGCCGTGGCTGCTCCTCCCGTCGTCGCCCCTGTTGCCCCTGTTTCCCCCGTTGCCGCTGCCCCTGTCATCGAGACGGCGGCGGTGGGCTTGTCCTCCACCCTCCAGCGGGGTGGGCCTTCAACCAAGGCTGCTACCAAACCCAAGGCAGCCAAGGCAAAGGAGGTTCCTGTTTCTTTCCCGGCTCCTGGCCCCGGTGTGCTGATTTACGGCTCTGGCCAAGACTCCTACGTGGCGACGTTCACGCAGGAGGCATGGGCGGACTCGCGGTTGGCTCTGATGGACTCTGAGATGTCCTTCAACCGGCTGTTCCTCCCTTGTAAGATTGTGAGCGTAAGTATATATCCCCTTTTGGATTATTCCTCCTTCCCTTCCCGCCTAGGTATGAGCTTATCTTTTTGTACTGACAAACTAAATCCGTAGACGCCCATCAGCTATGAGGCGTGCCGCAAACGCAAGCGGGAAGAACAGGAAGCCCGCGACCGCGCGGTGAAGAAGCCTCGGAAGGCCAAGTCGACGGCTGAACAGACCGAGGAAGCCGACGAGCTCGAGCAGCAGCGGTTGGCAGAGCTGGGTCTCCTGGAAGACGACGAGGGCGAAAAGGGCGCCTACTCCACAGTGGCCCTGAACCCGTGGCAGCGGGCGGCCCCAATGAAGAACGAGGATCTTTTGGGGAAGATGAAGGAGTGCCTGGGGGCATGGCCCCTTCTCAACACTCCGTATATCGACCATCCGGCCGGTACCACGCCTGAACAGGCTCAAATTCGCCAGTGTGTGGCGGTGTGGGCGCAGCAGGAGTTGGAGGGGGATGAGAAGGTTCCGAATCCTTTTTCGGCCGAGACGTTGGCGGGTGAAAGTCGGCTTCAGTTTGCCAATCTGGGGCTTGACGAGCGCTCGCGGAAGTTCCTGGCAGAGCTTCCAGAGGATGTCGAGGAGGCGGATGTCGCTGACATCACAATATTGGAGCCGGTGGAGTTTGTCTTTGCTCCTTGCGCCAACGACGAGTGTGAAGTTTCTGTTCCGGCTTCCATTGTCGAGGCCTCGTTGGCGAGCATAGTGAGCGCTTCGGTGTCCTCTTTTTCCGCGTCTCCCGTTGTTGTTCCCGCATCTCCTGCCCCGGTTTGTTCTCTGTCGCCTGTGCTGGCTTCTTCTTTGCCCCATGCCGCTGTTCCTGCTTCCCCGTCTTCTGTGTCTGCCGTCTCCATCCCCGTCGCCACATTCCCTGCTCCTGACGTCCCCCAGGAGCTCCCTGTTTCTTTCCCTTCTCCCGTTGCGTCCCCTGCTCCTTCTTCCCCTGCCCCTGTCTCGCCTCGTTCTCCGTCCCCCGATGAAATGACCCTTCCTTCCTATGAACTCGTTGACCCCGAGCTCCAGACGGTTGCTCCTCCTGCCGCCATGGAGGAGTCCACTGTTGTCTCACCTGTCGCCAGCAAGCAGGCCGCAACTGAGGCCGAGGGAAGACAGGTGGAAGATTGGATGGAGTACATCACCTTCGATCAGTACGATGTTGATGTGGCTTCTGTCCAGGAGGAGATGGAGCGCGCCCTCGAGGCGCAGTTTGCTGCAGGTTCTTCTACTTCTGTTTCCGCTTCTGTCGCTCCTGCTGGCCAGGAGCTTGCTTTTGTAAGTCTGGTCAATTTCCATCGTATACTTGGGATCAAAAGTCGTCCATGATTGCTTGTTATCTTGTACAACAGCAAACAGCAAACAGCAGGCTAACAACTTATATCAACCCAACAGACTCCCGAACCTCGTTCCTCGCCACTCATGGGTTTTACATCCACCACCAACACCCAACCCTTCCAATCCGCCAGCCCGCTGCCGTCAGCCGTCAAATTTCTCCCGACCACCGACCAAAACACCATACTACTGGAGCCCCTCGACGCCCAAAACCAACGCTTCGTGAGCCCCCTCGACATTGTCTACGACGACGAGTTCCTCCCCACCGACTTCAACGACGTTGGCACCCCCGAGTTCGCCGCCCGCTTCGACCGTGAGTTCCCTAACGTGCTTGAACACGTCTTGTCGGCTGCTGTGCCACGGTCCATCTACGGGGCCTTTCAGTCCATTGAGAAGCAGATTCGGTATCCGGATCTGTCTGCCGAACCTGTCTGGGAACCTCCCACGGGTTTCAGCCCTTCGCCTAGTCCCCCGCCCCGGTTCTCCGGCAAGATTTAATCAAGTAGTTCTTTCTTGCTAGTCAGGATGGCTCCCACGGTAAGGACCTTCCTGAATGTGCTTGATTTGATGTCCTCGGCTGGTACTTTGGCCTCGCACATAATTGAGTTGGCGGATGAGACGAGGGCATTACTGGAGGAGGTTATCTGGATGATTCTGGCGGTGAGGTTGCTCGTGACGATGTGGGCAACACAACAGGGGCCAGCATCTGAGGCTCCGTCATTGAGACGCCGGGATCTGTTGATGTTTGTGTGTCTCATGACAATTCGAGCTTTGGACTCGTATTGATGAGATACAGACAAGACAAGCTCCGGTGGCTTTTTGGGGATGGTTGGTGATTGCCGTCAACTTTTCGTTTCTTTCATTCTTTTGCTCATCTTGTTGTCTTTCTCCTTCTGGGTTCTCACACAAGTAGTCCGCCAACTGCTTGGGCCTTCCGCCGAGGGCCATGAGAACTTGGATGAGCTTTCTCATTTCGAGCTTGATGATGACGATGAGTGTAAGTAATAGAGAGAGATGAGTGAAGCGAAAGTAGAAGTATAACGAGGCCCTTGTGGTCTTTCTTAAGTTTTTTTTTACGATTGTTGATACCCTATTATGATGCTTTTACGATTTATGGTTTGAATTGGGGATTTAGAATGGTGATTGAGATTGATCATCATCACCTTAAAGTATAGACTGAGACACAGTGTTATGTGATATGTGTCTACTTGATCGTTTATGATAGCACAGGGTTTCACAGAGCTCCGATGCACAAACTGATATGTTGTCTCGGGAGTATGTGTAGCCTTGACAAAGAGAAGAAGAAGAGAGTACATGACCTGATAGGTCGATGACTGATGTTTTGGTGATTCCTTCTTGCAAGACATAAAGCTGGCACTGCAATTAGAGACAGAAGAGTTAGACATCTCGGATCATGACTAGCTGAGACAGAAGACCGTCGTCTGTTTATATTGGGAAGGAGGGATTTTAACCAGTATTTCACCGGATGTTCTTTCCCTTTGTGGGTTCTTTCCTTTGTAGGCTCTTTGTTCAGTCGGATAAGGAATTATTAAAAAAAAGTTGGAGCTTTATGCTCAATTTAAAATCAAACCTTAACCCTATTTATTATTCAGCCTTGTGTGAATATTTCATCACTCAAACAATATTTTTTTGCATCTTATGATCTATCGCTTGATTGATTTTGATTTATTATTCATTTCAATCTATTGCCACCATCTAAAACGACAATACTACACTCCTTCAACATTCTCCGCCTTCGATTCACGGGCCACTCGCCGCCTTTCCGTTTCCGCCAACATCCGATTGATCCGTCAATCAATACTCGTTCCATCGACATCCGTCTCTCAATATGACCATTCCTCTGGGTTTCAACCCATCTTTCTACAGCGCCGACCACCACTCTCAAAACCAAAACCAAGCCGCCTACGATGCACCCACCATTCATGCAGATGGACATGGGCGCTATGACAGCCGCCGCCGCGAACAACCCTGCTTCTGATGATTTATCAGCAAATACTTCGCCGCCTGTAAGTGTGAGTGTTTGTTCCTTGTCTCGAAGCGAAAATCTGCAACCGTAGAGTCCAAGAGAACCATAAAAGGGCTTGACGGGGGGATCTGGAGGAACCTGAAGCAAGTGTTCTACGTTGGTGAAAGTCTGCTAGGCGAGACACACACACAGAACCGATCCAGATTTGAGCTTGAAGTGTACCAACCGGTCATTGTTGGGGCTCCACCTTGCTTCCATCCCTTTTGGATTCTTCTCACTCGTAAATATTGCCGTTGAGTTGACCCTGTCCGTGCATATATTTTCATCTGTTCCAACTACTAACTACGAAATACGAAATACGAAATACGATCTTTCTTTCCAGTCTTGCGACCCAGTTGATATCTTTACTCCGCGCCTCGTCTCTTATCTCTCTCGCCCCATCTTCATTCCCTTCCATTGAACCCCTCCCCAACAAAAGCGTAGATCCGATCTCCCGATCCGTGCCCTCCGCAAATCGTCATTGTTCACGATCAACCTGCCAATCATGGACTTCTACAACGCCCATCAATCACCGCAAAATGCCCATCACGACGTCAGCGCTCTTACTCACACGCTTTCTATACCCCTCGATCAGGAAGTCTACAATGCATTCCCTAACGATACCTTCTCTACACACCCTCATCATATGCCACACCCGCTCGCCGCATACTCTTACCACCCCAACGGTCTAGCCACGACCTCTGCCCCCGCCACCGTCCCCGGATTTGCTGCAGCCACTACCGCCCCCCAAAGTGCCATAAGCGTCGCCTCTTCTGGATCTTTCGTCCCGCCGACTCCGCCTATCCAGTCGCATACCGAACACACACCGCCCATACAACAGTTTGCCACTGCTCCCGGGGATCAGACGCCCATCCAAGGATTCCAAGGTATGACGCCACCAGGGCAGATCCATGGGCTGGCAGTGGCGCATCAGGTGCAGCAGCAGGGCCAATCTGGGATTTTGGGGGGCATGACCATGAAAGAAGATGAAGTTCTTCGGAGGGGTGGATCAAACTCGGAAGACGAGGATTTGACGCCCGCGCAAAGTCGGCGCAAGGCACAGAATAGAGCAGCGTAAGTTTTGATAGGGAAATTAAGTGTCTAATGTCTTGTCAACTAACTATTTCTGTCTGTCTCCACTTTAGACAACGTGCATTCCGCGAGCGCAAAGAACGCCACGTCAAAGATCTCGAAGTCAAACTTGCCATCCTCGAAGAATCCTCAAAACGTACCGCCAGCGAAAACGAAATCTTGAAACGTAACTATGAGAAAGTCTCGGTCGAAAACAAGATTCTCCGTGCTACCGGTGAAGCCATAGCCAACTATGGTCCCGGGCAAACCTCAGTGCCAGAACAGACGACCACTGGCCCGCAAACATACAACCCGGATGCCTTTTATGAGACAATGCTTGCGAAACATCCCAACAAGCAGCGGAGCCACCGAGTGGTGGTGACACAAGATGGAGAGAGGCTACTGGCGGCGGCGGCAACGTGGGATTATATTGTATCACATGAGAAGTTCAAAATGGGGATGGTGAATCCGCAGGATGTTAGTGATCGGTTGAAGAATCAGGCAAGGTGTGATGGGCAAGGGCCAGTGTTCAAGGAGAGTGATGTTGAAAAGGCGATTGACGAGAGTGTGAAGGAGGCAGATGATGAGATGTTGTGAGAGACGGTCCCTGGGATGTATATATAAAGAGGTGATTTCAAGGGCAGAGAGGCCCGCCAGTCGTGAGAAAACGCCACGATGGGTAGATATCCTTCAGCCGGTGATGATGTGATATGATTGAAGTATGTGTATTTTATCTGATTTTCTCAAATAGCAACTAGCGTACGATATGACGTGGATAACTGAATGACAGAACGTTTGTCCAGTACTCTGAGAAGTGCATTATAGTATGAACATGTGGTATCTATTTTGCTGTCTTGTCTTTATATAGTCTATAATAAATGGCAGTCATAAGAGACGAAATCAACAGCCCATCCTCGCAAACAATATTCTTCTCAACTCCTCATTTTTTCCCCCCCCTTATTCGTTCATCTGCGTGACTTGAGTCACTCTCACCATCACAATCTTCTCTTGTGTCCCCTCCCCTTCTCAAGCCTTCTTTTTCTCGTCTGATCCCTCGACATATGGATGCTTAATAGTAAGACACCAGATATCCAGGTAATCACAGATTGTCACAATGACATCCACCACAAACGACGAGTAAACACCTACCGCAAACCCAAACATCAAAAACATGTACGCCACCTGATACACGCCACCACCCAAGGCACTCGGCCACCCAATGCCAAACTTCTTTTGCAGAATCGGCCCCACCGCGTCAATGATCCCAAAGACCAACGGCAGTCCCAAAATGTTAAAGTACGGGAAATCAAGCTTGACCAGGTGTGCCGTAATCATCCGACCAACCGAGTACGCATTAATCAATCCCGCAAACAGAATAAAGGGTACCAGGTGATTGTAAAGGATTGTCGGCTGCAGGTACAGATACGCCACAATTAAAGTCCAGATGGCGAAGAATGGCAAAAGACCAAGCAGGGCCACACGGCTCTTGTCACCGCGGGCTCGGCGCGCATGGATGACGGACCGAGCGGCTTCAATGGTGTTGAATACCATGACGACCGACCCTTGCACAGTGTACCACTCCGTAAACGACAGATCTCTCAACAGCGTCGGCATCTTGGCTAGGAGTTGCGGCGACACGCCCACGGTGGCCAGCGCAGGCTGTGACCAAAAGGAGGCACCGCCGAGGAAGCCAGTGGCGGCGTAGACACCAACGAGGATAAGGACGCCTTCGACGGGGCCATTGACGATGCCGAGGGTTAGGGTCTTGGTGTGGTATTCGTCCCAGGTTTGGATGTAAAATGTGAGAGAGGAGGCGAAGAGGGTGATGACGGTCATCCAGCCTTGGCCCATGTTTTGGGAGGCGGCGAATATGATGACTTCGAGGGTGGTGTTGAGGGCGTCGACGCCGTGATCGAAGAGTTCGCCGAGGGGGCCGCTTTGACGGGTGCGGCGACTGGAAAGAGGGGGGGGGGAGGATGTTAGTGGTGTTTTCTGGGGAATTGACACATGATTGTGGGGGAGAGGGGAGGGGGTAAAGAGAGAATGAAAAACTTACGCTTGGGAGCCATCGACTGCGTCAAAGGTTTGATAGAGGAAGAGTCCGGCAGCCCACGAGAAATAAACCCAGGGAGGACAGTCTTTATCGAGAGTGGGAGTATACCAAAGGAGGGTGAGGAAGTTGGCGACAACGAAGCAGAATCCAGAGAGGGTGATTAGGTTGGGAGCCATGCTCATTGGGAACATCTTGATGACGACATTAGTGTAGAAGGGCTTCAAGATGTACTTGGACACCAACGAGTGGTCGACGCCAGAGTATTTGTACTCTTTCAGCGCCGGTAGGCGGTCCTGACGGACGTAGACCATGGTGAATATCGGGGTTCGGGGCCGGGAGAAGAGTCGGTGGCGGGAGGCGGTATCGGGGTGTTGGGGGATGGCCGAGACGAAGAGAGGAAAAGAAGCAAGAAGAAACTTCAGACGAGCGAGAGAGACAATATTATGCAGGACAGCTATGACAATAGATACAGCGGCAAGGTCGGGATCCTTTTCGGCGTGGGGCTGGGTTTTTGACCGTCAAAGGCTGGGTCGAACTAGCTGGGGACTGCCAGGATGTCTCTTGGGGCTTTTTTCTTAATTTTTTTTTTGAGTGGTGGAGATTTATATGGTTAGGCTTGGGATGGGGAATTAGGCGAAAATTTCTTTTTTGGAAGAATTTAATAGATGGAAAGGTCGTGATAGTGCCATCACGAGGGATTTGAAGAATGGCGTTTTGAGAATAGTTTGAATTTTGTGAATTTATTGTGGCTGACACAGTGAAAAGGGTGGTTACCGGATTGGTGTTGTGGTGGTTGTGGTGACCAATGAGAAGGCAGTCGAACTGATGAAAAAGGGAAAGTGTGACCAAGGGTTTCTGGTTGTTCAAGGACAGATATCACGAATACCCGATTTGGAGATTCGATAAAAGCAATTACTCTTCATAATTATTTCCACATTCTAGATAGTCCGAAGATTTACCGGTACTACCATGGAAACCGGTCGAATTGTTCCTGACAGTCATCGTTGCTATTATTCCGAACGAACAACTAAACATCTCGATCATTGTCAGACCCCCCCCCCCGGTGCTAGTTCAAGATCCCGTGTAATCCTTGTTCTACCGAGAGATCCTTTCCCAACAACACGTGGAGTTTCCATTACTTTAACTTGCAATTCAGAGCTACAAAGCTTGTCTCCAGAATTGCACTTCGTGGCTGCCGAGCTTCTCAACAAGTTGTCCGAAAAGTGGACTTGGGTTGAAGGGTCATAAGACCAAAAGTACCCAGACACTGGACTTTTGGCATGTGACAGTGGGGATCATTGAACGACATCCGCACATTCACACAAAGAGAAGACAGTTTGATTGTTTTTGATGTTTTGATATTCAACATTATCACAGGGTATATACAGCCAACATCAACTCATACATTTGTTAACAGACAAAAAAGAAAATCGGGCATCAACAACACTCCGTTTCGTCTCGACAACTTCTCCACCCACCACTCCCTTAAGCCAGTATGGTAGTGTTCAACTAGGAATGGTCCAGCACTTGTCAGCGACAGGAATGGTAGTCAAGTAAATGTTTCCGCTCCAGAACTGGGTGTCGTAACCAGTGATGCCAAAGTAAAATTTACTCTTGACAGCAATGCCGTTCTTGATGCTCGAGTCGCACGAAGCAGGCAGATCACTGTAAACGTCAACATCCGAGCCGGTACCCTTGATGATGATGCCCTGCTCGCCAATAGCCGAGATCTGGTTAACCAGGTAGGGCGAGAACTTGATGCCCGAAGACAGGTCCAGGCTGTTGAACAGTTCAAAGGCCAGCTGCAGCGAGACATCGACAGCGGGGGTGATGGTACCAGAGACAGCCTCGGTGAAAATCAGGCTGGCCGAGTACTCGGGGACGTCCCAGCCGGTGGCGTTGGACTGGTTAAAGGTGAGGACATTCCAGTGGATCTTACCGTCGGGGATACCAAAGGTGACGGCGGTGTCTAGGCCAACGGCGGCATCAACGTCAATGGTGGAACTAATATCGAAGACAATACCGGGACCGAGGGAGATGACGCCGGGGATATCGGTCAGGGTGTACATGATCAGGCCAGGAGCATAGGTAAAGGCTTGCTTGTACTGGGCCTTGGCATCAGCGCTCAGTTCAACCTTGGTGTCCAGGTCGACGTCAATGTCAAAGTACAGAGTCTCTACCGTCTGTGACAGGAAGGAGAACTTGAGCTTACCGCCCAAGGTGACGGTGGCCTTGAGGGAAGCCTCGTCAAGCTTGACGCTCAGGTACTTGCCATCATCGTACAGAGTGGTGGCGGGAACCGAGAGGTCAAAGTTGACGAGGAAGCCGGTCTCAAGGGTGATGCGCTGGTCGACAGCGGGGGCCAAGGCGGCGGGAACAGCGGCAAAGTCCATCTCCATGGAGTGGGCGATGTCGGGAATATTGACGCGGGTGGCATTAACAGTAATCATCAGGTTGGCAGCATCGCCAGCAGCCGAGTTGGCGGTGAAGAAACCACGGTCCTCGGTCAGATCGCAGTCAGCACCGTGATTGGTGATGAGGGCCAAGTTGTCCTCGGCAGTCCACTTGGCCAGAGCCTCAGTGTAGGCGGACTGCTGGGCAAAGGTGACCTGGACCTTGCTGGAGGGGCAAGCCACATCGGTAATGTCAGCAATGGTCTCGAGTAGGACGGCGGGAGCTGAAAGGTCAAGGGCCATGCCGATGGAACCAGAGGTAGTGGCATCAGCGGCACCGTAGTACATGATGACGTTGGAAGCCGGGACGACGGTGCCGGTCTTGTCCGAGTCAGAGGGGGCAATGGGGACAAAGGTCTGGGTGGTGTTGGCGGCCGAGAAGGTGGAAGAGGGGACCACTGTGGTGGTGGGGACGGGCGCGGAGGTGACGCTGGTCACGGCGGGGGCGGCCATGACAGCAGGGACGGCCATGGCGGCGGCCAAAAGGTAGCTACTGGAGATCATTTTGGGAGGATGGAATAGACCAAGCAGGCTATTAGATATCAAGGATATACGGATATACGAGGAACAAGATGGGTTCGAGGCGGATGAAAGAAAGTAAAAGCGCGGGGAGATGGCGGAGAGCTATCTGCGGGCGAGTGGGAGAGGAGCTGGGAACTGAGTTCGGAGCGTTGTGTATAAGCAACTGCCTGGAGAAGAAAGACGGAGATATGGATATGTAGAGGCGGACATGGTGATTTTTATATAAAAGTTTGGATATTATGATGATATGCTTTAGCATAGTGTGACAGCGAGTGCCATCTCTTGTAACCGGCACAGGCCAAGAACCCCCCTCCCCCACCATGAACGCCGAGTCCATCTCGCAGCAGTGAAGGCTCTCGCATTCTCGTCACTTCTCCCCTCTCACGCCCCACATTGACGGCCCATCAACCCGTTCCCAAATGCCTACCCAAGTAGTGCAGTTGCACCTCCGAGTGTCACTATGTGGAGTTGATTCAAGCGCCGGCACTCGGTTGAGAAAAGAAGCATGCGGGCTTCGGAGAATGACTTATTCATTGTATATAAGGTTGTAGACGCAGGGTTTAAGTAATAGTAATAGGTCCCAACTACAATGTCGTTAAGTATATCGATATCCGGATGTCATTATCTTTGCATGTCGCCATTTTCGATTTCATGAGTAACTAACATGTCATCACTACATATCTTCTTCTAGTTCCCCGAATCCCTTATCAGTTCGGGCTCCTGGAATGCCGGCTTATCTACATATATACATGCTGCTCAATTACATAGGCGCGGACCATATAAGTCTGCTCATGATGTAGGTTGGCCGGGGGGCAATTTACAAAAATTAGGAAGCTGCGAAAGAGTTCCTTCCCCGAACCTTCATGTTCATAGATGGCAGCTATATCTGTTCCTTCCTTGACCCCCGGTAAAAGCTCGGCCGTTCTTTTTTGTGCGTTTTTTTCTTTTGCTTTTGTGGGAGTTGAATTTAAAACCTCGCGATACTTCTTGATTCCATCTTTTATGATGCTTTTCTTTTGGTAAGCAACGATAAACAAGATAGGTAGATGTTACTACACAGGTCCATTTAGGTTGTTGTTCCCACCTACTTCACACAACCCCCGTCGACTGAAACGGTGGGCCAACTCACTTTAATATCTCCATCTACTTACTAGTACTATACGTCATTCATGCAATGCTGGCCAGGCGTAACTTTGCTTGGATTTGACTGAAATTACCATCGCAACACTGCATGGACTTTCAACCAAAAACGACGGTGGATGGGGCGCTCGGATCTCGCGTTTGTTCCCGATAATCTTCTTCTTGCAGCTCAACCTGTAAACGCCGGTCCTGGATACAGTGATATACCCTCAAGCTTCCCATGATAATGACCTGCCGTTTATCTACTATCCGCAAAAGCCCACCAAAGGCCCGAGAGTCTAACCTTTGGTCTGCAACGAAGCCATCCATCTCCTCATGCTTTTTACTTGCAGCAACAACTTGGAATCGTCAGATGCTGGGGAATCAGTTCTGCAGATACCACTACCTGCGCTGTTCGGCCGCCAAAAATATAGCAGATGGCATCGAAGCGGAGAGCCAACAGGCCCCGCGAATGTATTGGTTGCTGCCTCTACGGAGGGTTTATACGTTTGGTTTTGCGGAAAATGAGCGGCCATAATTGACGTTTTGCACGTACCGAATGGAGCTCTGGTTGCAAGTTGCCGATGTCCTTTTCAACAACGCCAACGTCTACATTCACGGGATACTTGTTCACTAATAATAGACGAAAAGACTAACGTATATTGACAGCTTCGGATCAAGCATTTCTAGGCCGTTGACAGCTACATCAGAACAACATCTAGACGCCCAAAAGCCCGTGCTTCGATCAGTGTCAGTACAACAACACATTATGCATGTGATTTGCCACCTCGTTTTATCCCCTCACCTCCACTATCTGAGTGATATCATGTCTATAGTCACGAGTCATCAGCCGGCCTAATCTCAGCTCACCTCACGCCTCAACTATCAGGCCGTTTCATTTCCTTTCCTCTCCGAACGACCCTCGAAAGAACTGCCAGCCCGAGAATCCAGTTTCCAGCCACAACACACATCTCGGAGCTTAGACCTTCCATCGAATAACTCATGGGTTTCCGTGCGCTGTTACAATCCAATGTACCATCAGCGAGCATCTGATGGCACGGTAACAGTTAAGCATGTTCTTGTGTGTTTAGTTTGTTGTTAGATTGCTGGAGCTTGCGATATGGCGCTGTGAGTGGTCGCAGTACTAAAGTGGTTTGCTTGTATTGAAAACTGTTTTGCTGCACCATAACTTCCCGCATGACTACTTTATCTAGGCTTTTTCTTTTAGAGTCCATTGACTTCCGTCCCGGGGGGAAGGGGGGGGGGAGGAAACATGGAAACACCAACCAGCGGGGTTGATGCTGGACACATGGCACATGGCTCATTGTTTTTCAACGTATATTCTCCACCAAAAGGAGCCACCGCCGGCTTGAGAGAATATGGGTAACGGAGACGAACAAAGACTACCCGATTTCGCATCTCGAGCGACAGCCGAAAGTCCCCCGATAAGGTTAAGGTTTTCTCTTTCGAGTATCGGGGAGGCCCTGGAGAACCCTGCTTTAGCGAAGGATCTTATCCATGGGTGTTACTTGCTACTTGAGACGGGGTCTTGGACGGCGTGCTCGGTGGAATGTCGTGATTGGAGAATGGACTTGGAAATTGGAGCATGACATTGGCATTGGATGTGACCTTGGGATAGATGCTACTATAGTTGTGGCGGGAGAGGGATATATTGCTATAAAGTGCGTGGTCATTTGGTCGTGATAATTCACGCTGATGGTTTTGGATGCGTTGGATAGGCGAATGGCATTATGTTCATTAAGATGGCGGGGTTCGTCATTAGTTGACAATAGTGATAGGGTGGACGATACTTGTCTTCTTCCCTGAATGACCTCTTGAGATCCCCTCCACCATCAGTCGTCGTCCAACATCTCAGTGTAACTCAAATCACTTCCTTCTTCGTCTTGAATCCCTGACCCAAACCTTCTCAAACTAGGTACCAGCTTTGATTTACCTCAAACTCCAATTCCAATCTACTTATTATCTGCAGGAACCAAGATCTATCTAAACTTGAAAGGAGGAGATTTCATCTCCGAATCTGGAACTTAACAATGCTTCTCCGCAGTCCGTCTCCTTTGACTTAATCATCGGTCCATGACTTTACTCTCTGACTTTCCCTATCTATCGTCATTACTCTGTAACATCCGTCACTATCTATCATTCCCACCGTCTGATCCTCAAACAAAAGTCCATACCAACTCGGAAATTGACGGGCAATAATGGCTTGCTCACGTGCTTTTTATAAGAAATACTGACGATGCAGACCGAGATACCCGGGCATCGCTCCGGCCATGACCACTAATCATATTAATACACCATAACACTCATACATCAACAGCTACCAAAATATACCATGAATCATGTAGTATTTATATCAATATGTTCCTTAGAAAAAGTCCGGCTATAACCTCCAGACTCCCCAAGTAACACCCAAATAAACAACAGAAAAAAAGCATTGAGGCTTGGCTTAAGAAAAACAAATCTTGGCTGGCACTCGGGGGATTAACTCTACTTCCTCCCTTTCTCAACTGACAAACCCCCCCCAGATATGCCCTTACACAAGAAACAAGAAACAATACAAATTCTACAATTCCCCTCGACCTCCCTGCCCACCTTAAGCCAGCGCACTCAGCACCAACGCCGCAACACCCTCTTCCTCACTGCGTACCACCACCTTGGTCGTCACGCCCGTCTTGGCCGAGAATGCCATCCGCACGCTCGCCACTACCCGGCCGCCCGTCACCGTCTTACCCAGGAGTTTCAGTGTATGGGTCGCCTGGTTAACGGGTACATCGGTACCCTCGAGAGGCTGCAAGGAGAGAGCCTTGGAAATTTGCTCCGTGGCATCTATAGAATAGAACAATGGTTAGCATATACGGTTTACACTTGTTTTCCATCTCCCAGGAATGAAACTTACCGGCTATGCTCTTAATCTCACTCAGAGCAAGAGTCTCCGTCTCCTCGTGACCCGAGGCTCCCACCTGCTCCCAGATGTGGTTGAAGTTACCCGCAAACACGGGAATCACGTAGTCACTACCCGAAAGCTCAAACTCCGCCACCTCATACTCATCATCGTAACCCTCCTCCTCCGGCTCGTTTGTAGAAGGATCAATTTCCTTGCTAGTAAACTTGAGCACGTTAGAGAACCCACTAACAGGCAACGACTCCTCGCCGCCAGTCTTGTGAAAAGCAACGTACACCTTGCCGGGGACATCCGTCCCCAGCTTGGACGCCTGGATAATAAAGACCTCCTCGAGCTCTTCCTCGTCGCCCGGCGTTGCTACTACTGACACATTCTCGAGGACCGTTGACGGCATGGTGTTCTTGATCTCGTATTGCAGAACAATGTGTTCCTTGAAAATGTGCTTGACCACGCTGACAACATACTCCGTCTCCGCCTCCGTAAGCTCCACGCTCGTCGACGACTTGAGCACAGGACCAAACTCGGTCATCTCAGGGATAGCCATGAGCTCATGTGCATACCGTTGCGCCGCAGCCGACGCTAACGCAGCCGCATCCGCACTTGAAGTGTTGGCCTGGGTAGAACCAGACTTGGTAGGCTTGACGGTGGGGGTCGACGCAGTAAGCTTCTTGGTGCGGTCCTCCGCATCAGCCTGCTCTTTAGTGACAGTGGGAACCTTGTTGATGTCAAAGGGCTCGGCAAATGTATCCCGATCATCAGAGGTCACGTAAACAACCAACTGGTGCTCGAAATACTCTAGCGAAAAGATCTGGTCATTCTTGACAAAGCGGGAAGCCATGTCGTCATCCTCCTCTTCCATGAGACGCAGGTTGAGCGCAGCACGGTCACGAACCTCGTCATCGACATCATCCAGGCAACGAGTCAACAAAACATGAACAGACTTCTTGACCTCGGGATCCTTCTGGCCGACACCGAACTTGGCCAACGCAGCAACAGCAGCAGCACGAACAACAGCATTCTCCAGAACAACACGGTTGTAAATGTAACGAATATACTTGGTGGGGTTCGAAACCTTGGGTCCTTCAAGTCCGATAAGGTGCAGAGTGCGAACAGCAAGCTTAGCAAATTCACAATCCTCAATGAACTCGCAAAGATGCGACAAAGCTTCCTCTTTAGAGTCGGGGACAAACTTGATGAGGTCAAACATGCTCTCGACGACAGCACGCTTGAACTCGTATCCACCCTGATCACGCAGGATCCCGCTGAGGAAAGCCAGCATATCAGCCTGCTTGCTAGGGAACTTGAGGCACAAGGTACGGATAGCCTCAACAATAGTGATCCTGAACTCATCTGAAATTTCAGCCATGAGGTTGCTAATCTGCTTCATGAGACGGTCGACGCTAGCTTCAGTACCAGTCTTGAGCAGGGTCGTGATGGCGAACGTCGCAATAGAACGGTTGGCGTTGGAGATGAGGAGTTCAATGTCAGGGTTGCAAACACTGACGGCAGCCGGCTTGAATGAAGCAATATTGTGAAGGATACGGAGTGCGGCAAATTTGGTAACCGCACGGGGCGAGGAGAGGAACAGTTGAAGGGTATGAACGGCTTGCGTGACCTCGGCGTCACTAACATCCCTAAGGTCGCAAATAGCCTTGGCCGCCTCAAAATTTACCATCTCACTCTTGTGCCGCAACCAGCCGTCCAGCAGCTGCATCATGGGGCGACGCAGAGAGGCGTCTTCCTCAGCCAGCTGAGCGGCCAGACGGACAAGCATGACCAGGGCAGCAGGGTTCTTGACGGCACCAGGGACACCAAATTGTTGCACCATCTTGACTAGGGCCATACGATCGTGACTGCGCATCTGATAAAGAAGACCAATGGCATGGTACTGGGTCATGGTTGAAGAGTTTGTGGGGAGCTGATTATTGGAAGAGAAACCCAAAGAGAAGCCACCGGACGACTTGTTCGCAGCAGCGGCCTCTTGGGTCTCGCTCTGCCAGCGGCGCACAACATCACGGGCGATAGGGAGAAGGTGGTATGATGAAACAAGGGCGGCGGAAGAAACGGAGGGGTTCTTGTCGACAATGGCAGTCTTCACCACACGTTCGATCGATTGGACAGTGGACGCCTACAAACAAAGAGATGTAATTGGTTAGCATGGGTATAAAAATGTTAAAGATAACCAAGGTGGTGTGAGTTAATTGGTGATGGGTGAGGTTTGCGCTTACATCAATGATGCGGCAGAGCGCGCGAATGGCATTGGGACGGTAGATCGCATCGGTACCACCGCCAGTATCTTTCATGATGGTACTTGTAACCATAATGATGTCCTCGGCCGAGCTTGAGAGCTCTTTGATGACCAAGTGGACCATCTGGCGCAGGCTAGCATCTTTGTTCTGGAAGAGCTTCGAGATACCAAAGAACAGAGTCGTCGCTTCAGTCGTAGGGAACTTGTCGCCATTGTACAGGAGCAGCGCAATCTTGGTAAGAAGAATTCTGCATTTTCTAGGCTGGATAGGGGAACTGTTGAAAAGGCGAGCTGTTGATGGGGAGCCAATGGCTGATGGTTAGTGGTGATCATCATCGTGGGCCGACACAGAGCCTAATCGTCTCCCCCCCCCCCCCCCCGTATAAGTAAACCGCTATATCAAGGCGAGGGACAAAAGGCATTGAACTTTGATAATCAATCACACACCTTCTTGGAACACTTGGGTGCGATCAACCTTGACCAGGCTGTTGTCTGCGTCGTCGTCTTTCTTGCCGTAGCTCATCTTGGGCAATTAGATGGGCTGCGACTTTTGATATGAAGATATATAAAATTGAGGGTCTGTGTATTCAATGTTTAATTCTAGATCCAGACATCGACACGTCTCACATTCAATGGCCCGCCAAGGCCAGGTGGGCTGTCCAATTGAGAAGCTAGCTGTCAGGTGTCAAGTCACGTGCTAAGGCGGCACCTTTGATACTAGTTCCAGGGGTAGCTAGCTACTTAAGAGCTCGAACTTTTCTCTAGGTTTATTTTGTAACCCTTGTTTAGTCTCCCTATATAAGGGTTTGGTTAACTTTATGTGTAACCCTATTTGTGCTATTTAAACCCTACTAAGGATGAGAAGGAGGGCGTGTATTTCAATATCTCGTTTTCTCTCTAGACTCGCTGCTAATCACATGCTTTGATGCCCGTGATCGTGAGCTTGACTGATGTCTTATTCCTCTCCCCTCCCTGGGATATTTCTATGACAGATGGGTGTAATCTGGTGACATGGTGGAGTCAATGAGGAAACAAACCCCATCAAGCTGGAGACGTCATAGCTATTTGAGTGGGAGGAGTCGGGAATATGAACTCAAAAATTCAGTAAGGATGAGAATGAGTGAAGTGATGCTAAGTATTATCATAAGAACACATGAACACACAGGAATTAGATGGCTTTTGAACGCAAGGCTTCAAGTTTGTATTACAGACTCTGTTACTTCATACTGAAATCAGTTGTGGAATTTTTCCATCCCAGATCAGGCTGAAGATACCATCTGCTTGATGAGATACCTACATGGTCTGAATCAGTCAGCTGGCATGACTTGCATGGCGTCACCTCAGAGGTTGATATCATTAGAATGCAAGAAAGGCCAGTTGTACTGTTTATAATATAGAATCAGTGATGTCTAGAGAAGTAATTCAATAAAGACTTCAAGCCATCCAATGATTCTGCTAAAATATCTTCACGTCATCAACCTACTTTATCGTCATCTCCAAGGCTCTGGCGGTTTCATCCTTTTGAAGTTGTCGGCCTTGATCCGTTCTCTCAGCCGCGTGCCCCACTTTGAAATCAAGCGAGAAAGCCTGCATTCGGTTGGATATCTTAACCACGGAACGGATATGCCAACTTTTCAACTGATGCACAGCCAACGCCTCTATGCGTCTAGTTTCTGTATCCCCGTGCGGACACACGCAGATATGAGAGTTGGTCAACACGGCCACAAACATAGGTAGTCACATTTCATCGCCTGGCCACTACTTAAGACCCTCATCCGACTTTAACAGTGTTTCGTTATCGGTTTGCATACGCATACGCATACGCACAAGCATACACACACACACATACCTCCTCATCCACCAACCATCGCTCTTCAAAACATCAATCCCAAACATCTCCAAGCCGCTTTTCATGCATCACAGCCTGCTGCTTCCTTCCTTCCTCCTCTGTAACCTTTACCGCCTTCCGTTTTTAGTGCAGTCCTGCTTTTCTTCTTCTCGCTTCTGGCCCTCACCGCCTGGAGTCGTATCATTATGCGGATACTCTATTAAAAATACATGTTTGAATGATTCCGTGCCCCAAACAAATAAAAATAGTTGATTGTTTATATTCCATTACCCTATGAATATCTTGCTGCTGGTGGCTCGGCGTCATCACATCGTGAAAGCTCTTTCTTCCCAGTCAAAAAGTGACGAGCATTTACCCTAGCAACCATGGAGCTAGCTACGGCATATCCGTCGCAGAAAACCTTTTTTCTTTTGTGGTTGCTTTCATAGTCCAAAATTGGAAGTGAGAAAAATTTAGGATGGTGGGGCATAGAGGGTAAGCTTGTACATGATACACCAGCCCCTCGCTTAAGTTGTATGCAGCGAAAAGTAGTGCATACATATACGTATGTACATGCGTCAGGTGGGGCTCCTTGTTATCTGTACGTTTCTGGCTAGAAAGCTAGCAGCAACTACCTGCGTATGAACCAGCCACCATAAAACAGAGAAAAAACTTGCACAATAATCCTCCAGCCTGATTAAACTTGTATTGAAAATAGCACAAATACTTGCTCAAATTATCATTCCAACGTAGAAAACCAGATGGAGACACTCTGCACCAGCTGGGTATTTTGCCCATGTAGAATTTGAAGAGAGAGAGTAGTGTGAGTGCGTGTGCGTGAGTCACGTCGGTAGAACGATTGGGCCTCAATACTGGACACCGGCAGCAACACTATTGGGGGACACGCATGCACCTGCCGTCCGCAGAAGCCATCACTAAACGTTAGGTACCTACGGCCTGGCAGAAGTGGGCAATTCCTTGTCAGCAAGGGCCCCAATGAGAGTTTCTCATTGGCCATCCCGGGCGGAAAACTCTTTTAGGGCAACTTGTTTTTGGTATTGAAAAGCTTGCGCACACGGCAAATTGCCCCTCGCTCCACTTTCAGTTTTTCTGCCATTCACCCCGCTTTTGCTTTCCCCTCCTCTTGCTGGTAGGTATTTAGGTTTCCTGCCGCGCTCATCTTCTTTCAACTCTTTTCTTCTTCCTTTCTCTCCTTGTCTGCACACCGTGATTCCCGCAATCCATCTGCAAATGTGAGTTTTCCCATCACTCTCTTCCTTGACGAGCATCATTATTCATTCAGCCTCTTGATACATCTCCGATACTTGGTTGTCTTCTGTCTTGATCGATCTTAATCCTCGATTTCTATCGACTTCGCAACGACAACCATTCATCACCGTCGACCATATATTATATCATCGAACAACAACACTAACAACACATCCCTCTTTACTAAGTTTCAAACCAACCTCAAACACTTCACCACTTCAAACCGTCAAAATGGGTAAGGAAGATAAGGCCCACATCAACATCGTGGTCATCGGCCACGTCGACTCTGGCAAGTCGACTACTACTGGTCACCTGATCTACCAGTGTGGTGGTATCGACAAGCGTACCATTGAGAAGTTCGAGAATAAGTCTTCCCCATCCTCCTCTCCGATCGATTGTCCATTTACACATTCTGATGATGAAAGCCTCGTGTGAACTTGGGTACTTTTCGCCCGCTTCATTTGTGGTTGGTGTGATTTTTCTTGCATGTTCTGGGGCTGTTTCTTTTCGCTCGTTTTAGCGAGCGGGGCAGCCTTGTCAGTTGTGCAGAAATTTCACCCCTCGCTATGTGGGGCACTTGTGTGGCAATTTTTTTTCCTGGTTCTGCTTTGTGCCCTGCCATAAGCCCCACTTTTGTGGTCGCTCACCCTGGTTTCCCGCCATCACCACCCTGCACAAGCATGCTCTGTATGCACGTCAGTTGTGTGTTGTAGACGACGTTTTTTTCTTTTTCTTTTTCGCTAGCATCGTGCATGTACTGACCTTCTTTGCACAGGAGGCCGCCGAGCTCGGTAAGGGTTCTTTCAAGTATGCCTGGGTTCTTGACAAGCTCAAGGCCGAGCGTGAGCGTGGTATCACTATCGACATTGCCCTCTGGAAGTTCGAGACCCCCAAGTACTACGTCACCGTCATTGGTAAGTTTTATCACTCCATTCTTTACTACAACCGTAACTTTAGACGGTTGTCCAGTTACTTCTTATTTCGAACTAGACACTGACTATTTCCCCCTTCTACAGACGCTCCCGGTCACAGAGATTTCATCAAGAACATGATCACTGGTACCTCGCAGGCTGACTGCGCTATCCTGATCATTGCTGCCGGTACTGGTGAGTTCGAGGCTGGTATCTCCAAGGACGGCCAGACCCGTGAGCACGCTCTGCTGGCTTTTACTCTCGGTGTCAAGCAGCTCATCGTTGCCATCAACAAGATGGACACCACCAAGTGGTCTGAGGCCCGTTACCAGGAGATCATCAAGGAGACCTCTTCTTTCATCAAGAAGGTCGGCTACAACCCTCTGTCTGTTCCCTTCGTCCCCATCTCCGGCTTCCACGGCGACAACATGCTCGAGCCTTCCACGAACTGCTTGTGGTACAAGGGCTGGAACAAGACGACCAAGGCTGGCTCTGTTACCGGTAAGACTCTTCTGGAGGCCATCGATGCCATCGAGACCCCCAAGCGTCCCACCGAGAAGCCTCTCCGTCTGCCCCTCCAGGATGTGTACAAGATCGGTGGTATCGGCACGGTTCCCGTCGGCCGTATCGAGACTGGTGTCCTGAAGCCCGGAATGGTCGTTACCTTTGCTCCCTCCAACGTGACCACTGAGGTCAAGTCCGTTGAGATGCACCACGAGCAGCTTACCGAGGGTCTCCCCGGTGACAACGTTGGTTTCAACGTCAAGAACGTCTCTGTCAAGGATATCCGCCGTGGTAACGTTGCCGGTGACTCGAAGAACGACCCTCCCCAGGGCTGCGCTTCCTTCACCGCTCAGGTCATTGTTCTGAACCACCCCGGTCAGATTGGTGCTGGTTACGCTCCCGTCCTGGATTGCCACACTGCCCACATTGCCTGCAAGTTTTCTGAGCTTCTGGAGAAGATCGACCGCCGTACCGGTAAGTCGGTTGAAGCTACGCCCAAGTTTGTCAAGTCGGGTGATGCTTGCATCGTCAAGATGATTCCCTCCAAGCCCATGTGCGTTGAGGCTTTCACCGACTACCCTCCTCTGGGCCGTTTTGCCGTCCGCGACATGCGCCAGACCGTCGCTGTCGGTGTCATCAAGGCCGTTGACAAGTCTGCTGCCACTGCCGGCAAGGTCACCAAGTCGGCTGCCAAGGCCTCTAAGAAATAAGCGGTTTGACGTAGCCAACGTTGACAAAAAAAGGGTGTTTTTTTCTTCGGCTTCAGTGATGGGCCTTTTGATAGATGCCAGAAATGATAAATGATTCAAAAACAAATGATTGTTGTTCCTTTTGCCATGATGTGATTTGTATACATTTTCGGGACTGTTTTCAAGTTGACACTTTTTTTTCTTGGTGCTGTTCTGTGGTTGTAGTGAAATAACCCTTAATGTTAACCCTCTTTTACGATCTATCAATTATAATCACGTGCTCAATAGTGAACTAAAAAGTGCGTTCCAAAATGTCTGTTCATTTGCCGGTAATATACAACGTTACGTACAAATACATGCAATGCAAGCTAAATAAATGGTAATAATGTTACAATGACGGATCCAGACCTCTTCGTCTGGCATCTGTCTTTTTAAAAGCAGTCGTTTTGACCATTTCAACAAGTTTACTGCCTCGATTCCCCAACTCCAATCTCCAAATCAACCTCGGCCTCTGGAGACTCTTTATCCACTGTACTCGCGGCATTCTCCATTTCTGGTCTCTTTCTCGCCAGTCTCTCCAACTTCTTCATCCACGGAAAATAAGCACCTGTAGCGGCGGCATACACCGACCGCAAGTATCCTCTCTCATCGACCGTGCTATCTTTAACTCTTACGGGCTCTATCGACAGCTCGTCGCGTTGACCGCCGTGGAAACCGGCTTCGATGGAAGTATGTGCAAGGCGTTGGCCGCAGAATTGAGAAGCGAAGGATTCACGCAATTCAAGACCCATAAAGAGGAATTGGTATTCGTGGGTGGGAGGAGGTGATGAGGGGGGGGATGATGTTGATGAAGGGTCCAAGGCGGCGGGGCCGGGTGTGGGGATGCTGAGGTTGACGGCGGGGGGCGTCCGGAGGATGCCTTGGGATAAATCGAGGATGGAGGCTTCGATGAAGGCACGGAGGTTGTCGTTTTGGACGAGGGAGGAGGCGGCGAGGGTTTGGAGACGATGTTGGGTGAGGGAGATGTCGACGGGGGAGGCCGGGAGGAGGACGGAGGAGGTGTGGGTGGCGTGGATGGCCAAGAGGGTTTTTGGGGAGTTGAGCCAGGTGATGGTGTTGATGTCCTCAAGGATGGAGATGTGGAGTTCGAGTTTTGGTGGAGAGAGGCCGGCGGGGTGGTTGGCGGGGAGAGTGTGCGGGGCGGCGGTGAAGTTGAGGATGAGGGTGTGGGCTTCACTAGGCGGGGAGGAGAGATCGATGGGGATGTTGGCGAGGGAGGAGATGTGTGGGAGGATGGGGGTGAAGAAAGATGGGGTGGGGATGGAAGCCAGCGAAGAGACGGGCGTGCAGGAGGAAATGGCAGTAGCGGGTCTCGGGTAGAGAAGATGGCCGAAGATGGCAGTGGTGCGAGTGGTGAGAGGTGACCATTCATCGGTGAGATCTTCGGGGGTGAGCATGGGGGTGTTGAGTGGCCACTTGAGGGCATTTTCAAGAGTAACCGGTAGCTCAAGCTCGACAAGTTCCGCAGCAGCCTTGGAGGTTTCTGAGGCTACAGCTTCTGATTCAGTCTTCACCTTGGGTTGCACCGGTGTCACCAGGCGCACCCATTCACCGAGTCTGTTTTTCCAGCCGCGCTTCTTGGTGTTGCTACCGTCGAGGATGTATGAGATGTTCTCGGGGTCGACACCTAGTGGCAGAGCAAGTGCGGTTTGCGTGAAATCGGCAGAGGGCATGAGCGATGAGTATGCCAGGCGCGTGACAACGTGCTTGATGCTTTCGATGCCCCGAGGCGCATCCTTTTCTTCAACCCAGCTGACATTGACCTGTGTGTATTATATGGTTAGTGATCATTGTAGTTCATTGTAGTTCGTGTAGATGCTTACATAAGGATTCGCTTGATCCTCGGGCGTCTGCTGAATCCACGTGCTTGTAATCTTGGAAAGCGAGGCGATTTCTTGACCGGTCAATCTGCGGTTGCCAAAGAGGGCAAGCGGGATGTTACCCGTATGCATACGAGTCACCAGGCCATCAATCTTGTCAAGAAGGGTCATAGCAACGGCGTGTGTAGCAGTGATCTCCAAGACGCCAGTAGTCCGGTGGATCTTGAATTCGTCGCCATGCGAAAGATACTTGGTACGAAAGGTCTTGAACATGTTATGAACGGGGCCTATTAGCGGAATGTAAAATTAGTCATCAATCAAAAAGGAAATCTAGAGACGGAAGTTGCTTACTCAGTAGCATTGAAATAGCGTCAGACGCAATCTTCACCTTCAACGTTCCCTTTCCAAACTCTTCTTCGGAAATCCTCAACTGCCAAGTCCGCACCAACAGATTCAAGATCAAGATCTCCTTTGACTTTCTGAGATGGTCTAGTGTAAGTAGCCATTGCGGCTCCCAGATAACTAGTCCCTGAATCCACGTGTAATTTACCGGCTCCGGCTTCCTGAAGTTGAGATGCGGTCGTAGCGCACGTTCGGTATCGTAGTGATCCATATAGGCCAAGAGATTCGTAACCGTCAGTGACCCAGCCAACTTCACCTTGAGTTTCTGAAATTCACTATACGAGACAACTTTGTCGGATGGCCGCAGTTCATCGACGTTGGCAATCATCTCTTCAATTTCAGGTGCAAGGTTCTTGGTTTTCACTTGCTCTTCCATCTCGGCAATTGTCAGATGCTCGGCATCTACTTCGATGGTTTCGATATCGCGTTTCTGGGGCTGTTTGCTGTTGCGCATGACAATGGTGGCGGCCGGTTCTCCGAGAATCTGGACACCTTTGATGGGTTCTGAAAAGAGAGCCACGCGGTGGCCGGGACGACGGAAGTGGATTTGGTCGCGGGGAACAAACTCGTTGGGATCCCGACGGCGCTTGACGGGATCTTCAAAGGTCCCTTCGTCAAAGTTGTCGATGGATTGTTCCTCGGGTTGCACGAATACATCCTCATTCTCTGGAACCTCCACAGGCTCGCCCTCTGTAATCTCTCCCTCAGGCTGTCCTTCAACAGCCTCGTCTCCAACAATCTCTCCTTCAGCAGTCTCCTCCTCCTTCACTTCCAACTCCGGTTCCTCCGCCTCCGGCACCAGAATCGGCTGCCCCTGCGCATCAAACATCAACCCATCCGCCGCCATCTTCTGGAAGCGCTCCCTCCATGCCACCATTTCCTTCCCCTTAAACTGCTTCCTTGATTTGAATTCCCTTCTCATGGGCCTTGACGACGGCGGGAATCTCTTGGCCCGTTCATGGACAAGTGCTTCCTGTTCCCTTTCGCGTGTCTCTTCATCGTATGATTGCCTTTGTTGCCGGAACTCTAGGCGAAGTTGCTCTTCGGGAGACAACTCAGATGTTTCTTCGGTAGATTCTCCAGTAGATTGTTCAATAGATTGTTCAGCAGATTGCTCCGTGGTTGGTTCGATGTGTTCGGTACGCTCAATACGTTCCGGGTCAGATCTATACGAGGGAGCCGTATACCGATCATTTCTCATCGAATTAGACTGCCGCGTCTTGTTCGGTTTCCGTGAATTTTGCCGATCATAGTTAACGACATCTCTTCCAAAGCCGAAATCCTCCTGCGTCCACGCCGCCGCCTTGGCTGCCCGAGAAGGCTTTAATGGTGTCTCTTTCGCCGCAGACTTGAACATGGCTTCGAAATTGCGCATGATTTCCTCAGAGTTCTGCGCGAAGGCTTCAGGCGCAGGTGCGGGTGTGGGTGCGGGAGTCGTCGACGGTGGTTTAGAGGAAGAGGGATCGTCGGAGTTGCGGAGACGAAGGGTGGTCTGGAAGCCGCGGGTTTGACGAGTGACGAGGCGGAGGGTTTGTTTGTGGCTGAAGCAGTGCGCGCAGGCCCGTTGGGCTGGGCCGCGGAAGGCGGCGTACATGGTGTAATACAAAACAGGTGGTTTTGTATCTCAGTGGAAGATACAGGCAAGTAATGGTAGGTTCTCAACAAACCCTAGGGATGCACAACTCGCCAACAATGGAGGCCGTATAACAATGATGAAAGAAAAGAGATCAAATACGGACAAAACGCTCACGGAGTTCCTGAATGTACAAGAAGCCAGTATTGTGGCAACTCCGTCCCTTGTTCACCACTTAGACAAGTCGTCTTTATGTCATCGACTGCAAGGTTTTTACAGACTCTGACGTTGGTAGTGGGTTGGTCGCTTAGCTCTGTGTAAAATTTTGAATAAGCGCGCTTATCGATAAGGATTGGGGCGGTTATCGCGCTTACTTGTACTTGCCATCCCTGGACTAATTGGCGACTTTGGTGAGGTTGTTTGTACGCGTTCCCTGCCTGCCATTTTAGGCCATATTAACGCACATTTGGCAAGTTGTGATGGTCAAAAGAGACGTCGTGAATTGTGTGATTTGGTGATTACTTGAAAATTGCATTGTTTTTGTTTATTTTTCTGCCATTCTTTTGAGTTAAATATATCTCAGTCTCACGGGAGACAGTCTTCAATCGGTTTGACATAACTACTTCATCAGCAAAGATGCCCAGAACATATACCGTATGTCAGACTCCAAAATCATGTGATCAATCAACCCATTAACTCACGCATCATCATAGGAGCGCCGTCGTCGTGGTCGTGGCAAGTCTTCTCATAGACAAGCTGTCTTGTCAGAATCAGAATCAGAACAAGACTCAAATGCGGCAGAAGCGGGAGGTGATATCAGCATGACAGATTATGCCGGGGGGCGCAACGTTGGAGAAGATGAGGGCGATGATCTACATAGACAGATTGCCAAGAATCTGATACGGTTCGCGCTTGCTTGTGATTACCAGAGAATTCCCATTCGCCGAACGGCGTTTAGAGAGAAATGTAGGTGGTCTCAATATCACCACACAGAGCCGTTGGGCTATCTGCTGACCTTGGCGCATAGTCATGGCGGAACATCCACGAGCATGGAAGAAGGCGTTTGAGTTGGCACAAAAGAAATTACGGGAAACATTCGGCATGGAGATGCGCGAGCTTCCTATCCGTGAGAAATTGACAATGGAAGAAAAACGCAAAGGTATGACATTATATTATCACATGTCACATAAACACCGAGTTACAAACTAACATTTGCCAGCCGCCAACACCAACACCACCACAAAATCCTCCGACTCTTATATCCTCATCTCTCTCCTTCCCCCACAATACCGTACCGCCACCCTCATACCACCTTCCAGCACTCCTACAGCCGATTCAGAAGCCCATTATGCCGGATTCTACACTCTTGTCGTCACCTTCATCGTCCTCCACGGCGGCGAAATCACTGATCCACGTCTCCGTCGTTATCTCCAACGCACCGATCCGGATCTCGACACTCAAAAGACAAACGAATTGCTTGCGCGCTGTGAACGCCAGGGATATGTGGTGAAGAAGGTTGAAAAGAATGCTTATTCGGCGGCTGATGAGGAAAAGAATATGAGTTATCTGGTGGGACCGAGGGGTAAGGTGGAGCTACAGGCGGAGAATATCGCGGGGTTTATTCGGGCAACGTATCAGCAGTCGAGTGCGGTGCTGGAGAAGCAGATTGCGGCGACATTGGGAGTCGAGGAGCAGATATTGGCTCTATCGCAGGTAGAGAGAGAAGAGGAGGAAGAGTCTGAAGGTGGAGGTGAAGATGAAGATGAAGAGATGGATGCAGGGCCGAGTCAACGGACAAGACGAAGATGATATGGTTGGGATAAGTCGAGAGTATAAAAGTAATGACCATATGGATCATGTTGATTCAAAATCTATGCCACTCTAGACAAAATACAAAACAAATCTGCGCCACTCCAGGCTTGGTATATGCTGAACAGGTATCACGAGAACTCGCCATCTACTTTGATTCATCCATCCGCGTTACCAAATCTTCTTCCCGAGGCGGCGGCGGTCCACAAGGCTGGAGCATCTTCTATACAAATTCACACAAACAAAAACGTCAGCAATACAATACAAGCATATAATAATTCCGTCCAAGGAAACTTACCCGCACTAACTTGGCCCGCACAGCATGCAGCGGCTCATTCTCAGCTACAGCCATGTAATTCACCATCCCCGGATGCCCCGCAATCGATGATAGCGTATCGCGCTGGATGTTTGTCCGCCATTCCCAGCTGGAGATATCGGGATGACCGGTACCGACGTACTTGGCCTGGAGTCTTTCGAGCTCCTGTTGCGCGCGGAGCTTATCAGCCTGTTGGGAGAAGATGATTTGTTAGAGAGACTGGATAGAGAAGGAAGAATGCGGTTGGCGAATCAGAATGTAGATGGAACGTACCATGATTGTGGTAAGGCTGGGATTTCAGACTCACAAAAGGCTAATCTTGCGATCAAATTTCTTCTTTTTTCCTTTTGTGACGGCGATGCGATGCGATGCGCCGCAAGGCTGATATATTAGACCCATTTTTAGTTATCAGCCACAGTTATGTTGTAACGCCACAATTGTCTAAATCTGGACTGTGGCGTATACTTTCTAGAAACCCGCTTGTCCATCGTGAACTTGGGAATTGATATTTGCGCCAAAGAATAGCATTTCAATGTCCCAGTTTGGCGGCCTCTCTATCTTTGTACGATTCGCATGACAAATCATTATAATCCTTCCTTTTTTGTATTATATATCAACTCTGTAAATACGCGCCATATTTACGCTACAAGCAGCACCTGCAACAGCTAGCCTTCCATACGAGGCTTTTCCTCGCCGTAACACTCCCAAAGAATATTCCGACAACTCCATCACCAACATCCCAGAACGCCACAACTCCATAATCTCTTTTTGTTACATCTTTGCGCAACCATGGCAGCCTATGAAGAACCCCTCATCGCCGACTGGACAAGTCCACTCTTCAAACTCAAACAGGCCTGGCACATTTGCTCCCTCGACGTCAACCAAATCAGCCAAACCTGCCATGAAAAGCATTCCAAACCTGTCACCATCCAATGCCGCGACTGCCACGCCCAAATCGTCGACCGCATCCACTCCGTCTTCACCTCTGCAAAAACTCTAGACTCCCCTCTCTCCGACGCCTGGTTCGCCCAACGCCCCACCTTCCTCGCCGAGCTCGATAAGCTATTTGCCCGCGCAAAGATTTACGATGTCGACATGGAGACAATTTCACAGCGCATTGCTGCCGAAAGAACACAATGGTACCATGACATGGTGACACAGTATCCACTGTTGATTGCGGCGTTAGAGAATAGTCATACGGCGGACGTGATGAAGTTGCTAGGTACCGATGCTAATGCGCCGGCAACAACACAGGGAGAGCCGAGGCCGCCAGTCGAATATGACTTTGAAGAATTGTCAGAGGCGGTGGCAGCGGCGATAGGACAGCCAAAGGGGAGGACTATTGGGCCGGCGGAAGTTGAGAGTTATTCCTCTGCCCGGCGCGCCAGTGAAGACAATGAAGCAAAAAAAGTGGCCCTTGATTTCCTTTTCAACAAGAATGCGTCTAGCCCTCTATACCCCGGCATACTGTCACTTCCCGAACCACCCACAGCAACACCCGCCGACGGCTCCTCAACACCAGCCACTAGCCCATCACAACCCTTTCTCCCGGGCACCGAAAAGTACGCCCAGATGTATGTCAACACCAGCGTCTCCCTTGAACGCCTCATCACTATGATTGAAGCCGACCTCCGCCGCAACACCACCAACTCTGCCACACCCCTTCCTCACCAACTACTCGACCGCCGTCGCGCCCTCGGCCTCGGCACCTCCATCCCTCTAACCTCTACGCAACGCCAACGCGTCGACGACCTCGTACGCATAATCGACAGCCACGGCAAACGCAGCGACGAATTACAAAAGATTGCCGCGCGCATTGCCGAATTACAGAGGGCTAAGCGGGCAAACGACGAGGAGGCGGAGAGGAAGAAGAGGGCAAAGGCGGTGTTGGATGAAAAGAAGAGGGCGGAGGCGTTAAGAGCAGCGGAGGCGGGGGCGAAGAATAAGGCGGCGGCGGAGAAGGGGGCGGCGGCGGAGAAGGGGGCGGCGGCGGAGGGGGATGAGGCGGGGAAGAATCGGATTCCGCAGAGTATGTATGACGTGCAGGAGTGTGCGGGGATGGGATGTACGCAAAAGGTTAATCCACGAGAAGGCCCAAATCTTGGGTGTGCGATTTGTGTGTTGGGGGTTTTGACGGGGCGAGTCGAGAGACAGACGTTGTATTGTTCCGAGGAATGCTATAGTAATGGACATGTAAGTTGCTTGAAAATCAGAAAAAAAAATAAAGTCACGAGGTAAAATAGGCTGAAAAAGGCTAAAAGAGACAAGTCAACCACCAACTAACATCAAAACTCAAAACCAAAGGACACCCACACCTCCACCGCCCATCCCTGCGAAAGCGGCCCCTCCTGCATCCGCCTCCACGCCTCCACCCCCACCTCCGCCACAACCCCAACCCCCACATCCACCTCGCAACCCAACGGCGCCCTCGACTCGACGACAGCCGTGGCTTGTCTAATGTGTGATGTACGGTTGAAGCGGAATTCCTATTTTTGCTGCCTGGCGTGTGCAAAGAGTAACAAGGATGCACATATTGCGAGTTTTCATGCGGATGAGTTTTCGACAGGGAGGGGGATGCCGAAGACGTTGGTTTTGGGTGATTTTTTGGCGAAGAGGTTGGGGGTTTATGTGAAGGGGGCGGAGATGGTTTTTCCAGTGAGGAAGTGAGGAGGGGGGATTGTTACGGTTGGATAGGTGGCGGTTATTTTATCAAGGCTACCACAATACTTGAAATGGATAATTTGATATTAGCTTTCATGCGACATTGTCCGTAGTCTCCCAATGAGGATATTCTCGACAAGTTGACGTCAAGATACGGCCCCACTTGTCTCCACATCTCCGGAGTTGTCCCCACTTGACGACACAATACAAATCACGATGTTTTATACATGAATACAAAACTAAAAAAGACTGGATTTCAAAAGGCCGAGGAAAGAATAGCAAATAACGAAATGTTGATTATATCCGAGAATAAAGAACCGTACGTAGAAAGAAATCACGCAGGCAAAAAAAAAAAAAACACGAGGATATTTAGTCCAGAAGCACAAGTCCCACGATAAGCCGCCCCCAACAAATGCCATGCCCTGTTTTCCCTTTTTGTCAACATGGAGCAATACAAAATGGGATGAACAAGAATAAAATAAGTAAAAAATAAAAACTAGTAAAGCTAGCTAAAAGTAATAAAAGAATAAAAGAAACGAAGCAAAAGTAATAGAAATGGGGGAATCACAGAGTAGATAGGAGAGACATGGTTAATTTCCCGGCAAAAAAGAAAATAAAGAAAATAAACCGAAAAAAGAACGCCCTTCCAATGGTCATTAACAAGGTCTCCCGCGCGTATATAAGGCACAAGACAAGATAAATAATAAAAGTGAGAAAGGATATAAGAAACAAAAACAAGACTAAAGATGAAAAATAAAACAATAAAAAAAAAGAGGTAAAACAACGAGGAGTATCGATCCCAATACAAAGACAGTTGACAATAAATAAAAGATAATAGTAATAAAAAAAGAAGACAGAATCAGTGTCGGAAACCAGACACGTTGGGAAACAAGAAAAAAAGGAATAAAATAAATGATTAAAACTACAAGGCAGAAAGAAGCAAAAGCAAGTTGGCAATGTAATTTTAAAACAAGATCAAGGAAAAAAAAAAAAAGAAAAAAAAAGAAAAAAAAAAGACATGAGAATCCCTTGAAAAAAAGGGACCCAACGTCTAATCAACCAGACAAGATATAAAATCAAAATAAGAATAAAACTCCATGAAAATGTCGAAGCAGGAAAAAAATGAACCCAAAACCTTGTTGAATTGAAAACGCCAGGGTAATGAATAAATAGAAAATATCGATATGATGAACGATGAACGAGATGAGTTATGAGATGTGGATGATTCGTGAATATGATGTGTCATGCGATGCAAAGTAATGATGATAATGCCCCGTGGAAAGATGTATAAAAAAAAAAAAAAAAAGGAAAAGAAAAATGGTAGCCAGTCGATTGGCAGAGAAAAGGACGGAAATGTCTGAATGATAAATCACCGGGATTTATCATCCGATAATCAACGGGCCGAGACGGAAAAAAAAAAAAGGAAGGGATTCCTCCCAGATGCCGATACCGCTGCGNCCCATATTTACCGACCCATCATATGTGGTGGAAACATGCCCTGCCCCGTCTGTGCCTGGGACTGCTGCTGCTGGCCAGTGTTCATATGCATAAACGAGTTACCTCCGAACCCCGCCGGAGATCCCGTACCAATTGGTGGTTGTTGCGAGAAAATGTTGGTATTCCACGGATTCGCCGAAGCAGAGCCAGGGTAGAATCCTGTAGCACTCTGCGGCATCGTGGCAGATACAGGCGTTGCATCACCACAGATAGGATACAAGCCGTTGCCATTGCCATTGCGAGAAGAAGCGGCAGCATTAACGTTAAGGTTAAGACCCGGAGGAGCAGACAGACCAGGAGGTGGACCGGTAACACTAGCAAAAGGAGATTGTGAGTGGCCCATAGCACCAACCATGGCGTTTGGAGGGATGGCGGTAGTGTTTGACCGGACACCGAGTGGGTTCTTTGAAAAACTGAGGCGGATACCGTGCTTATTGCTCCGAGGCAGCAAGAAACCGTACATGTCCTTTAGACACTTTGTGGCAGCAGGAACATCTTCAAATTCAACAAAGCACATGGGACCGTTCGACTTGACGCGGTAACACAACCGCTTATAGCCCTTGCAGCCTGAGAATGCAGACTTGAGCTCCTCCTCGGTAGTCCCCTGCGGAAGGTTGCCGACATACAAGGTGTTGCACGGAGGGTTCTGGTCGGCGGGGTTGGCAGACGGGTAGTTGCTGTTGCGACGGAATTGCTGCCCTTGAGGGGTCTGGTTGCCAAAGTTCATGGGGTGACTAGAGATGCCACTCGCAGTCATGGGCGAGGCCTGGTTGCGACCAAGCATGGGCGAAATTGCCGAGGTCGGACCGCCGCCGCCGCCGTAGCTAGTCATGTGTCCAGAGGGGAAACTAGTGTTGAGTGAAAGATTGCCCATGGAATTGCTGAGACCCGAAAGCTGTTGGGATGAAATGTGGGCAACGGTGGCGCGACGCTGAACAGGGCCGATTTGGCCAGGACCTAGATTATCAACATTATTAAAACCCAGAAACGTGACGATGCTCTCGCCAAGACCTTCCGACATATCCTGCATAGAGTTTGGCCCAATGCTACCAGTGGTAGGGTGTTGTTGTTGTTGTTGCTGCTGCTGCTGCTGCTGCTGCTGCTGTTGTTGTTGTTGTTGTTGTTGTTGTTGTTGCTGTTGTGCAGAAGAGATAAGAGCCATGCTGTAAGGCACAGACGACTGCAGAAGCGAACGCGAGCCCGTCGGCGAAATGCCACGCATCTGGCCACTACCCTGAGTAGGGGTACTAGAGCCAGAGGCAATCTCGACAACCATGTGGGAAGTCGCACGGCTGTTCATTTTATTGTTGAGATTGCGGACAATTTGGTCAGCAGCTACACGGGAACGCACAGTGACGGTGGCGCTGACAAATTCAGGGTCTTCGGTGTCAGTGGAGGTTTCAATGTCGACGAGATCTTCACCCAAAAAAAGCATCATAATTTTAGCATTATCCGAGTCAGTCCCGACAGGCAAGCGACGGACAATGACGGTAACGGGTCGCTGGGGAGCGGGGTCGAAGCCAGGGCCCAAGCCTGTGCCTGTCAGTCCAAGGCCAATAGGCTTTGTGACGGCTGCGTTGGTAGTGGTGTTGATTGAATTAGAGGGCATGCCAACAGAGTCGGCGATAATTTCAGACAGGACGCTTCGTGGAGCGGCGCGAGGGGCAGAAGCGGGGGTGGAGCCGATGGGGTTGGCGGCGCCGTAGGGAATGCGCATGGCTCTATTATCGTGGCTGGTCTGGCCGGTGGCAAATGCAGGCACAGAACCAGCAAACAGGTCAGATTGGGCAGAAGGAGAGCCGGCAGAGGCGGCGCCATTGGGACTGGCGTTGCTACTCCTGCTGCTTAGGCTGGTATGATTCTGAGATGAGGAGAGGCTAGAAGGAGCAGTGGTGGTGGTAGAAAAGCCGGTGGAGAGGCCGAGACCGAGACCGAGACCGAGGCCAAGACCGTTGTGGTGGCTAGGCGAGTTTGATTCGAAGGCAGCGCCGACAACAGCAGCGGATGAGGAGGAGGAGGGGGTATCAAGTGAGGTAGATGTAGTAAGAGTGGGGCCCGAAGAGGGCGGTGACATGGCGGGAGCGCCCATTTTCGAAAGCGAGATTGAAGAAGAGGAAGTAGAAGAAGCAGAACCGATATCAGATTTCGCAAAGACGTAGATACTGTTGTTGGTGTTGTTGTTGTTGTTGTTGTTTTTGTTTTTGTTGTGGTTTGATTGTAATGGTGAGCTCATGTGCCGTGGTTGAATTGATGTAGTGTTGCCGTTTCGTATGTAGTTGACATTCATGGTCCGTCCTATGATAGGAGGAGATGGAAGAAGAGGAAGATGAGCGTAAGAAGGGTTGTTTGCAAATGAATTTTGTCTACAACAAATCTCGATCGTTCAGAGTCGATTGAGTTGAGCGCGGATAAGTTGATTGATGGCAAATGATTGCGCGGTTTTGATTAAAAATCTCGTTGTTTGTGTGTGTATGTAGATTCGGATTCGAAGTCGAGAAAGAAGTGATTTTCTAGAGAAGAAATTACGAAAAGCAAGTTTGTTGCGTGTGTGTGTGTGTGTGTTTGCACAAAAAAGAAGACGACACAGACGGCGAGTGGGCGAGTAAGCGGGCGGATAGGCGGAATGAAGAGCGTGTATATGTATATGTATATGTGTATATATGCGTGTATGAGAGAGAGGGGGAGTGAATGCGAATCGTCACATGAATAATAGATTGATAGGTTTAGATTTGTTGATTTGTCGTGGATTGTTGACGATTATGCAAGGAAATATTAGAGAGAGAGAGAGAGAGAGAGAGGGAGGGAGAGAGGAAGAAGAGAGATATGAAAAGAGAGAGACAGTGTCAGTAACACACCGCGAGAGAGGGGGGTGGGTTTGTTGTTTGGTTTGTATTTTTTGGTAAAAAAAAAAAAAATTTATATATATATATATAAAAAGAGATCAATGGAGAAAATGTGCAGATTTGCAGGCGGGAAAAAGACCAGAAACAAGCAGCAAGAACAGAGGGCAGAGGACAGAGGATAGAGGACAGAGGGCAGAGAGCAAGCGGGATGAAGTGTGCTTGTGCGTGTGAGTAGTGGTAGTGTGCGTATGAGAGAGAGAGAGAGAGGAGAGATTATGTGTGAGTGTTTGGGTAGGTTCGCGCGGTCAAAAGGTCAAAGAGAAGCAAATAATAATAAAAAAGGAAAGAAAATATATAAATAATTAAATAATGTGTGTTTGTCCTCTTTGTGACTGATAAGCAGGGCCCCCCAAGAAGCAAGCAAGAAGCATGGAAAAAAAGCAGGGACCAAGAAAACAGAAACAGAGATGGATGGAGATGGGGATAGGTATAGAGATGAGGGGGAGGGGGACTCTTTGGTAGAGGAAGAAGAAGATGGGAGGGCAGGGGAGGGGGAGGGGTCAGAGAGAAAGAGAAAGAGGCCCGGGAACTAGAACCAGGGACTTGATCGTATGCACACTTGGTAGCAGAGTTACAGCAGTTTAAGTAAGGTGAAACAGGTGGATTTTAGTGACCTGATTTGGGGGTTTGGGAGGGATTATAGAGGGTACACAGGCTTAGCTAGCCTAAAGCGAGAAAAAATAAAAATAAAAATAAAATAAAAAAGAAGAGAGAGAGACAGAAGAATGAAAGTCAAAGAGCAGGGAACAGAAGGAAGGAAGATTGAGGGGGGGGGACCTGGCCTGTGTCTGGTATCTGGCCTGATGGTCCTGGCCTGATAGCCTTTTTTTTTTTTTTTTTTTTTNCTTTCTTTCTTTCTTTCTTTCTTTCTTTCTTTTATTTGAAGAAAATATGACAAAGCCAAAGTCTATAATTAAAAATATAATTAAAAAAAAATAGGTTGTGGTTTTACGGTTGTAGTAAAAAGTTACGAGGTCTAGCTCCCGATTAGGACACACACACACTAAAAAAGACAAGAAACAGGGCCCGTAGTGCTCTCAGACACAGTGATGCCGACAAGGAAAATACAATATACAGGGGGGGATTTGTTTAATGATTGATCAAATATTATGGCGTATGTGTATCGGGGTCGCTTCAAATCGATTCAAAAGCAGGCTCAGTTTGACGTTTCTAAAAAGGAAAAGAAAAGAAAGGAAAAAATGGAGAAAAAATGACGATCAATCAAAATAATCGATGGAGTCACAAGTTGACGGGGGATTGATTGATTGATTCAATTGAATTGATTGGAATTGATTGGAATAAGAACAAGTCGGAATATGTGAGATGAGGCCAGACAAGGGAGGGGGGGGGGCGTGGATATTATACAGAGACAGACACCAAGACAGAAGACTGATAGGCCTGGAGGTGTGGGATACTAGGCGGTCCTTTTGCTTTTTGTCAGTACAAGGCCAAGCTAAGCCAGGGCGTGTTTAAACAGGACAGGTCAATGCAGTAAACTAAAGTACAGTACAGCAGTGCAGTGCAGTGCTAAGCTAGAAGCTAAGCTAATTGGACCAATTACAAGTGATTTCAAAGCCGTATTTTGGGGCTGTAAAAAAAAAGTCACAGCGAGGACAGCCAATAGAAAAATAAAAATTAAAAAATTAAAAAATTAAAAAATAAGAAGAAAAGAAAAACGTTTGGATAGAAGGGCGTGCAAAAATAAAATTCTTTCTTTTTTTTTCGGGCCGGAATAGAATGCAGAAAGCAGACGCAACGCAATGCACGATGAATTAGAAATCTGCAGCAAAGCGACCAGACAAAAAAGAAGAGATGAACGACAATAACAGAAAAGAAAAGAAAAAGCCGATTGTGAAATTTAGTGATGGTTTGTAGGAAAAATATTAAAGAATATTAATGGTGTTCTTCTATATTTTATTTACAGCAAGCTTATAGTGTGTTTCAAATGAACAATGCATTAAATCATTAACAAACAATACAAATAAACTCAACCTTTTTTTTTTTTTTTTACTTCACATCTACACCATTCAACTGTCTTTCAAAATACCAACTTCTTCTCCCCCTTCTTCTTCCTCCTCTTCTTCCTCCTCCTCTTCCTCCTCTTCTTCCTCCTCTTCTTCCTCCTCCTCTTCCTCCTCTTCTTCTTCTTCTTCTTCTTCTTCTTCCACGTCGCATCACCATCGCCCAAAGCCCAAAAAAAAAAAAATTTGTTCGCCCCCATGGTTCATCAACCACCTACGCATGTACCGCAAGCCTGAAGTTTGCATCTAATAAAGGTACCTCTACCACCAAATTTACACTTATCAGTACTTGTACGTCTCCACCTAATCTCCATTGTGGTACAAACGGGAGCGCGCCAGCCTACTGTTGTACCGACGACCTTCCGACGTGGTACCTAGTGAACATTATTCCTCCGTGAAAACTGTGTCAATGCTACAAAAATAGGAAAAAAATAACTGCATATTCATATTTGTATGAATTTTAATGATTAAATCACAATGCATCATGTATGCATCTCTGTACACTGACCGGCATCCCGGGTGACATCTAAATCAAAAATGAAAATGAAAAAATGAAAGGGAAAAATAAATATATTAATAATCTTCTATTTAAAAAGGCTCGTGACGTCCCCCCCC
>MKGJ01000140.1:27463-50718 GCA_002018255.1 Bretziella fagacearum | reverse complement strand
TCCCCTCCCCTCCCCTCCCCTTTCCCCCCCACTGCATGTTTGTTCCCTTTACTTGTCCCCGGTGTTTTTTTTTTTCTTTTTTTATTGTTTTCTTTTTTTCTACACCTTGTCGTTTCTTGCAATACCCCGTCATTTCCCCCATACACTTGCACTTTTCATTGGACCATAAACGGGACTGGCTTTTTTTCAGGTTGGCTGGATCTCCGTCATGAGGTTTTTTTTTTTTTACATGTTTGTAATCTTTCGGTTTCCCTTTGTCACGGCACTTACTCATCTAACCCTGTTCACTTATTCATGTCTTGTCTCTTTTCCCTTCACTTCTCTTGTCTTATTCCTCCTGTCACGTCATGAAATGTATATAGACCCTTTGTAACGCCATATCACACAAGACTTTCCCCTCTTGCATCAACCATCCACTTTTGTATTGTAATTTGATTCCCTTCTCACTCATGTCTGCATAATCACCAAGAACCACGGCGACCCTGAAAGCTGTGTCTGGTGGAGCCAAGGTCTCTCTTGTTGATATAGAGGCCTCACGTTCTGCTGTGCATCGTTGAGTGACTTGTCGTGGTGATGTTCCTCTTCTCTTTTGTTTTTTCTTCAATCTTTTTTCCATCTCTTCGCCATTCCCCAGAACCTCACTCTACACCTTCCACTCGTTCCAACATTACAAAAAAAACAATATATTAGCAACTTTGTACGCCTGGTGAAATTGGTGTACAAGTTGTCTCTGTAGGCGTGCCTGAATTTTGATGATATACGTGAAAAAGCACACGAGTAAATTTGAATTTCCTTTTGACGTAGATTTACACCATTGTAGTACGATACCATGTAAACACCCACAATCTGTAGATGATATGATGTGCTTCGAAAAATGTACTAGTATTTTCCCGTAAACTCCCATAACTCCAAATCCATCATTAAAAAAAAAACCACAATTGTCTGTCCTCACAGACTTTACATTTCCTCGTCAGCCATATGGCTCTGTGCCAACGTCGAATGTCTTGAGGGATCATGCGCTGATGCGGCCGGGTTCGCATTCATCTCAGCAACTTGTTTTTCTGTAGACATAGTATTTAGTTAGCTATAAAAGCCGCCATCATGCGCAACAAAAAAAAAAAAGTCAGTTTGTCAAAACGTACCAAGTTCCCGAATCCGATGCCGCAACATTTGGTTTTCCCGTGTGATGATCTGCGCCTCTGCTTGATAATACGCACTCTCATCCTTCGATATACCTCCCACGTCACTATCTCCACTCATTGATGCGGTTCTTACCCGTGGCGATGCTCCAGCAGCGCGGCTCAGACCGTGTCCGTAGTTGTATCCCGTCATCTCGACGTCAACACTTGGCGTCCGAGAGCGCCGGCGCTGAGAAATGTCAAAGGAGGAACGTGGATGCAAGTTTGGGTGGGCGGCCGGGGGGAGAGGACCGTGGTTGAAGCTAGACGGGCGGGAAGTGGAGGAGCGGGCAGGAGCAATGGCAGCGAGGGTGGGTGAAGTGGCGACGGCGGATTCATCGTCAGGGTTGTGACCGGCAGCGGCTTGACGGTTGTTGAGTTCGATCTGTTGTTCGCGGATCATGTTGAGGAGGCGGTTCTAAAGAGATAATTGCGTTAGTTTGTGATGAATGATGATATAGATTGCGGAATGGGTCAACATACCACTTGCGCCTCCTGCTCAACCTCGAGCTCTTGATGGATTTCTCCAAGACTTGCTTGGCGGTTATGTCCCGGCGGGAAACCACGCTGCACCGGTGACCCAGCACTTCCATTACCACCAGAACCCAAAAGCCCGGCGCCAAACGACGGACGTCGCGACGTCGCGGGTGAGTTTGCGACTTCTCCGGGTGTGGGCATGTTTGGTTCGTAAGTCTGGATGTTTAGGAGGATTGATTTCCGGCGGGTGGTCGGCGAAGGACTGACAGAAACAGAGGTAGGAGATGGTGTGTTGATGGCGGTGGGGGTCGAGGTAGGCTGGGTGCTCTTGATATTGGTAGGATTCGGTGTGGTGGAGCGCGGGGTGGCACCAAGAGCAGGAGAGCCAAAGTTGGCGATGTGGGAGCTTTCGGAGATGCTAGACGGGGTGGGGGAAGCAGATCCTAAAAGGGTTACGGTTAGTGTGAGTTGATTTGGCGGTGGAGGTGAGGGTTAGAATTTGGCGGTGGATTTTGCTGCATAGTTTATAGCGGGGTTGAGTACAACAACAAGACAAGCATGTAGCATATGTAAGCACAAGCACCTAATCTCCGTAAAACTCGTGAGCTTGAACTTTACTATGGGCCCCCAAGACTCTGTTCGTTATTTTGTACTCAACACCATCACCAGACAGACCGTTGAATAAAAGGAACAATCATCATCACTTACTAGTGATAGTCGACTGGTTTTCCTGTTGCAGTCGCGAGTTTGTCACAGCCGCAGCATGTAGCGACCGCGTGGGAATTGAATTCGCAGCGCTTGCACCAAAAGGCACAGGAGAAGCATCGCCAAGTGAATGGGTGGAATTGCGGCTCAAAGAGAGGTCGCTATTCAGATCAGAGATGCCCGGAATGGAGGATGGTGCGTGAGGGTTCGTTGGGGTCATTTCAAAGATGAATTTCAACGATGGTATATATTAAAAAAATGTAAAAAAAAAAAAGGTGGGATTAAAGGGTAGATGGACAAAAGTCGATATCAACAAAGACTTTCAACAAGTTGTAGATTCACGATGAACAAAAGTTGTTTTGATGGAAGAGATGATACTGAAGGCAATTAATCGGAACATAATCAGCCAATTTTGGTTAGGGTGATCACGTGACCTAGTAGCATGTTTTCTGCTAGTAAGTTGTCTGTTCATCGAATTTTGCCATTGCTCCAATAAGCAGGAGCGGTGTTTGGTGCTATCGATTTACGGAAACGGCTGACGTTGGTAGCTAGTTCTCGAAACTCCTGCGCCTTACTAGATGCGGAAAGTAGGTACATAGCATTCAGGGGGTTGCATTTTAACAAAGATATCGATATTTTGTTTCTTGGAAAGCCTTTCTTGAATAAGCACAGATGATCACGAAAGCTTGCCATGGTGTTTTATCATTGGCAATTGGCAAGTGAAATGATGTATATCACGGACTGATGACATCATCCACCCCGGCGTAATACACCAATAAGCATAGGCTTTAAGCCCACCGCCCCACGTCCAATGACGCAGCTAGCAATGCTGCTCAACTCAAGCCTCCAAGCACCCCTCCCAACTTTCTATCTCCTCAACAAACAAAACCTTTGAAACCCACGAACCATCGCCTGATCCAATCTGTCGTTATAAACTCGGCTTTGTTCTTCTATTTCCCCTTCACCTTGAGCATGGCAAGGCATAGCATGGCAAGGCATGGCATGGTACCTCGCAAACGCTCAAGCCGCCTACAAGAGAGATTGGACCCTACAAAACGGGTAGTTGGTGATGTCAACTACATGTTCATGTCGCAAAGATATCCGTGCGTCCTTTTATAATTTCACGGTGGGCTTGTATAGATAGACATTGTACCGGGAATGTAGGTAGAATTTGGTGCACAACATGAGTTTTCCCAGATACATACGAGAAAATTATGGTGTGTGCATCCCAGGGTTATGCTATGCTCGTGCACGAGTTACGGAGATTACAGTAAAATTATACATTGGATGTTTATTGATTAGTGGTGGCGCAACTTGTAAGCTTGCTGACACGGTTAACTGCATATGCAATGTGTGAAGTACCCACATATTGCGATATCACATATATGCCCTTTCTGAAATGCAATAGTCCAGACATCAAGAGTCAAAGCAGCACCACCATTGAAGGCAACAAATATTATAACAATTGATTGCTTACCCTAGAAACCAATGTTCCCGGAAGACAACCAGTAAGTTGAAAACAAACCAGCATCTTCACAACACCACCACCTCTTGATACCTCCATAATAACCTCAGTATACCAGTATAGTACTATATTCTCTTTACGATAATTTCGCATTTCTCAGTCTCCTCTTGAGTTCATGACAATCTTTCTAACCACACGTCAAGGTTGCACTGCTATTTCCTTCCATCGCCAGCGTTACTTCGGGATTAAGCCCGGTACGATCAGGCTCTCGGACGTTTCCTCGCTTGCCGACATACTTTGAGTGGTTTCTTTGAGGCTCACACACGTATAAAAGCTTGGATTTTGAGAGAAAGAAGTTAGAAGATGCCTTGAAGTAGACGACTTTAGATTCCTGTATTCATATTTTAGGATTTCTCTATGGTGAGTACAAGATGTCACTCCCTTGCAAGTTGGCCCTCTGATGCATGCGTATACGGTTACTGTTCGGTATACAGCATTCATGATCCAAAAGCATCGTAGTGTCAACGCTCGGGACTCTTCACTTGGAGAGGAATGTCACCACGAAATCAAAACCAAAACCAAAACCAAAACCCCCCCCCCTCCAGGGCTGAATCACTATCTCTACAGGGCCTCATCATTGTAAAAACACAGCCTGATCCAGGGCTCATCCCTCCATTCAACACCCCTCAAAACCCTCTCCAGAAAACCGGCCAGAGTGAAGCTTGTCTTGACCTTGGGAAAGATACTTTACAACCCATATTAGCTCCCGACAAATTCCAGCTTCTGGTTGTCGGCCGGTCAATACGATTGGCAAAGTTCAGTTAAATCTGGTAGCTCTCCTGCATACCACATCTCCAACCGACCATCTTCTCCTGCGTCCGTCGGCCACATTCATAAGAAACACTCACAATCATGCATCGGTGACTACCAATTTTCTTGCCTTTACCAGCATCCATTCCATAAATTCAACGACCCAACTATTAGCTTCTTCAGCCTTGCGGGAAGCCCAGAGATCAAAACAAAGAAAACGGAGGCAACTGAAAAAGGGCAACTAAAGAAGTCTCTGGAGCCAAGACCGCCACCGACACATATGTAATCACTAACTGTCTCCTTGTTTTTTTTTTTTTTCTCTTTTTTTCTTTTTTTTTCTACTCCATTTGGCCTACAAAGGGGTATAAATGACCTCTAATATTGATATCACATCCCTCTTATAGGCGAGTTTGGTGGATATTTCTTTCTGTAGAATTAGTTTATGCTTCGTCTAGATTTCCCCAACTAAAAGACTGACAGGGACATAGTCTCAGACGAATCATAGTCTTCAGAGAGAGGTCTATAATAGCATTGTAGACTAGCCATCTCGCTTCACAAAGTTAGTTTGTCCATCTGAACTGGGCGGAATGCACGACAGATGAGGGGAGGAGGGGACCTGCATTCTGTCACACTGAGTCTCGGTAGATTTGTCCTTTTTTGGGGGTATTTTCTTTTTTTCTATAGGATCCTAGCCACTGATACTATCACTGACTAAGCCTTGCGCTGACTGAGATCAAAGAAACGCCAGCTGGACAACCTCGGTTGAATTGAATTGAATTTTTTTCATTTTTTTTCATACCAACTCATTAATATTGTCATCAATCCCATTTACACTGACCAAGTCTCATCAATGGTACCATGTCTCACTAAACTCTTCCTGAATCACCACCATCTCGGGTCGACTTCATTTTATTCAATCAATAATTCTCCGTTCATGCATCACTCATCAAATATATATATCCATTTATCATCTCCTCCTCCTATTCTCCCCCACATTCCCGCTCACTACCCTTGCCCTCACCCAATCACCGCCCAGCCCTGACCACTAGTCGCAAGGCATTAATGTCAATACCCAATAAACTTTGTACCTGAACCATCTATACTGCTTCACAACCAGAAACAGCAGCCATCGTCACTCTCCCGTCCTGTAATCTCCTCTCCTACCCTGTGTAGTATTCAAGACTTTCTTCTCTCTCCAAGTCTGGGATCAACCTCTTGTTATCTCCGGATTTTAATGAAACACGACTGTCAAACCAGACAGCTACTTGACACCTTTGTGCATATCAATCCGTCAACGGCTCTGAGAAAAGCCGGTTGCTTTAGTGCTTCAGGGTGTTTATGGGTCAATGTCAAAGCGAAACAACCCCAAGTTTGGGATCAATAACCCTTGGATTTAGCTGTAATTTCGACTAACTCTAGCATAGTTCTGGCATCTTGGCTTACTATTGTCTCCTTCTGGATCAAACATTTACTTGTCAAAACTCTTTGATTCGGTTTTTCAGAGACAACCCATCATTTTGACTCTCTTGGTCTGTTTTCTCCATTTTATGCACGCTTTACAATGTTCTAGTGGTACTACCTGAGCCCTCCCTCTCCCTTTTTTTTTTTTTCTTCCTTTTCCATATAGGCCATAACGCGAGATGTGCAGTAGGGGGTGATCTTGATTGTTTTGATTTGAAACACGGATGTTTGCCACCGGCCGGTTGCATCATTGATAAGGGATTTGAGGGTGATGTGGAGGCCCCTCTCTTTCTCCCTATGTAGATCAACGGAGGGCATAAAGAGGGCGATCGTGATGATGGGGGAATCGAGAGGGGAAGAGGGGCAAACCATGAGTTGGTGATTGATCATCGTGGTTTAATAGAGATGATTGTCAAGTTCGTTATGCTTGGAGGATGGCACAGTATAGTCGTGCAGATACATACATATTCATTTCAAGGTTGATTGGAGCATGTCAGGGGGGGGTTAGTGCATGACAAGTTGAATACAACCCTTAAACTCAATTTCCCAAACACATATATTGGATAATTCCGTTACTAGACTTTTCTTCTGTTACGATTAACTCAATGTCCCTGTTTTACACACGGAAAAACATCAGCCGAATGTAGCAAACTAGTCTGAAATATTGGGATACACACTCACGAGTATCTGCTATAATGTATACAATAAGTTTAAGCATCTATATTGAATTTTATTTTGTAGTAATATCATATGTAGATCATGATTATGACAACACTTTCTCGCTGAAGTTACAGGACATGGGCGCTGTGATAGTTTATAGTGAGGGGGGGAAGACGTCAGAAGCTTATATTTCATGAATCAGTTGTTTGTCAGCAAACGCAAACTGTAGATATATATGCACATGATCGGTCGCTTCGACTTGTAGGATACAACACAAACCAGCTTTTTGCCAAGTCCGAAAATTTGTACGCAACAAGCAAGGTCATCATGACGCCTTGGTGCCATAAGCGCGCAAATGCGGATTACACAAGGACATGCAGGAGGTGCAGCTTGCATGCAGATATGCAAATACACATGTGGTACTTCGGTAGGTATTACTACCGTATATCTTACTTTATATGTATGCAGTACTTGTGTCCATTACGTACTTACCTAATCACCATCACATCACCCGTTGATCATGGCTATCAGTCAAACCTGCAGTAAGCCATTGTTTTTTTTTTTAAACAGATTAGGATGTTAGCAAAAGCCGGCAACATCATTTCCATTGTTGATATTTTTGGGTTTCGGATATGAACACACACAACCAGGAAAACACACGGCAAATATCGTATACTATTATCAAAGCCAAGCCTTGTTACTAAATATTGATACACAGGCCACCTCTCCACGAGCACAAGCCGCATGTCTCGTATTGAATGGTCTCTCCTCCTTCTTATTGTCACTCGATGATCATCGGCCACGCAATCTTGCTACGTAGTTGTGACTCGCCGATGTTTTCCATCTCCACATGATCAAAATAAATACGGAAAAGAGTACTGTTTAGGCTACCCCGAGACATCCGTAACTAGCAACACATGAACAAAGATAAGAAAAAGAAAAAAAAGGGCCTTGGTTCACGTCTGTGGGCCCGGAAAGATATGTGTCAAAATTAAGGATCATGGTTCCAGATTTCTGTGCCACTCTCTTTTTGTTTCTTTCTGTCTTTTTCTTTTTTTATTATGTCGGTCACGATGATTCGGAATTCCCTCCATCAGTAAATATTACCGTCCCCCAGAGAGATAATGGCACTGAGATTTCCCGCCAAAAAAGACACGATGCTTGTCATTTTCTTTTTTTACTAGTGAAACATACCAAAAAAAATCCAAAGCGCTGGACCCCAATTAAAAGCCCGTTTCCTGTTGGTTAACCACCGGCACAGAACAAACTTTACAGTGAGACTCATATTACGTGCTACCAAACCGGGGTTCTATAAAAAGCAACAGGGCCAGTCTGCGACGGGAATTTCTCAAACATGTTTTTCATTAAATACTCTCCTAGGATGCCACCTTAACTAGTAGTACGCAGAAGAAAAAGAAACTTAGGTCTAGACAAGAGAGAGAGAGAGAGAGGCACGACAGAGAACAGGTCAAAGAGTTAGACCCCTGTTTGGTGATAGCTAAAACGTAGACGTACCGTTCTGTGAATAGAGTTTTGAGCTTTTCCTTGTGATTTCCTAACTCCACATTACGTCGATAAATTACAACTTTCGTGTATCTAATCATCACGTGAACTGTTTATTTCTCCGAGGTATAGCCAGCTCCCCGAAAGGATTCAAGCTACATTCATCTTCCCCCACGTTATTCCCGCCCTATCAGTGATCGCACAAGTACAGTACCTGCCTACTCGCACATGTGTGACGTATACAAACTTAAAGTACCTCACCACTAGCCCTGAGTGTAGTTGTTACTATTCCCCAATATGTCTACCACAGGATGTACTATTTGGGCTATTTTAGTGGGTACCGATCGTGATCTGGCCAATTTTTCAGTCATTTCTGGAGCCGCCTCAGTGCGTGCTCAGTAGACCAGTGTGCCGGGTGGTAGACCAACCGGAAATTAATGAGTAAATTTATAGGCTCTATAGTGCCTGTCTTGGGTCAATTTTCAACTACATTTATTTATCGGCCTCATTGATATCGGCAAATACAACAAAATGTCACTCGTAATTTTTCACTTGTACCCGATCTTGGCTTTTTATTGTTCTCCATTCGAAAAAGGAATCCTCCCCCATACAAGCTACAAAATTAACTATGGTCAAAGCGTACGGGCCGGTAACTTGCAGGATACCCAAGCGAAGGGGATTGGCAGCTTAATCCCTTACAGTAGGGGGGGGGGGGGGGGTAGCAAGGGGGGATATGATATATGGGTTATGACATCACGAAGTTGAATTTGATATCGGAAGAAAGAACTCTACCCATTTTTGGATTCCTACTACTATTGACTAGTTAAGCGCACACATATGATCATTTTGAAGAAATCCATTGCTATCTAGGGAAGGAACTTTAGGGTTAGCTTCGCACAAACGGAAATACTCACGTGATCACACACTTACACTCTTTCACTATATATAGTGCTAGATTCGGATGCCTAGCCCAAAAAAACCTAAACCTTCTCTTCACGATCTTCAATCTACAACATCAGGCACGCAATCATCAAGGCTCACTCAATAAACTCAATACTTTCCTAGGTAAGTTGTCTTCTTTGACCAGTACATACTGGCATGGTGATGCTAGGCTCCCGGTCTCTCTTATGACAGTATTCATATAGAGGCTCATGATGCCAGAGTCCATCACCTATGCAGAGCCGCATATGGATTAGCCCGCGTACTAACAGATTTGTTTAGTTTGGATTCTTGACCGCACACCTGCCATGGCCACTTCCCCACCCCACCCAATCAGCAAATCCCACACACAAAGTCTACTTTAACAGGCTTTCCTCGTTTCTTGGTCCACTTCTACTTTTCCATTCTTCTTCTCTTCTTTTTTTTTTTTTCATCACCCCAACTCAAATCATTTATATCCCATCCATTCCCCATCAGAAACATCACATTTTGATTGTTTATCATTCCTTTACACTATACTCATTACCCGTACATTATTACCCATCCATAATTTTCCAAAAAGAAACATGTCTTCCCACAACACCTTTCCTCTCCGTCTTCGTCTCCGCGAGGACAGTTCAGAAAAGCAAGTCCCAAAGATCTGGGCCCATCTGGTGAGTGACTATCTGCTATCCTCCTTCAATAAGATCCAATCCGACTGACCACCTTTTCCCATCATTTTAGAGATTCGATCGGCTTTCTGTCTTGCAAGCCCAACATCCTTCGACGCCTTTGGCTATGATCCTGGATGATCATGTCACTATGATCAATTCATTGGCTAGAGACCAAGGCATCGTATGCGGTGACCACGCTTCCACCGTTCACAATGGTGTGATGATGTTTGATGAGGATGAATTACTCCTCAGCTCCCGCAGACACATGATGCAGATCTTCTATTTTCTGCAACGCTTCCGTGGGGTCACTGTTCAGCTAACAGGACTCCACGAAATGACCATTGATATCACTCAATGGGTTGTCAAGGCTACCGACCGCATCGCTGCTGGTGCCCTCGCCATCGACGACAACATGGATAGTCTGGCTCTGTGGTCCGCTTCCGCTTCTAGATGCCCGGGGAAAGTCTTCAGCTCCCCCAGATTTGCCGAACAGCAGCCTTTCAAGATGATAGCTTTCGGCTTGGCTGCAGACTTCGTCACTCACCTCTGCAATCGTGTGCAGACACAGTGTAACGGCCAGAAGATCCATGCAGGCGTCGCGACCTTGCCGATAGTGGCACGACTTTTGTCCAACCTTGCTACCCATGGCGAGGTAGCAACGCTTGCGTCTACTGACCAGAACTATCTCATGGAGACTGTATATGAGAGGTTCGAGACTATGCTTCATCAAGAGAGCATACTGTCGCGGTCTGACATTCAGACGTTGGTCCCTCTGGAACCTGAGGTCAGTATGACTATTGCGACCTTACGGTCGGTTTGGAACGACTGCCAGACTGGCATGTCGATTCACGAGCGCGGGGCCAAGATTCACGATTGGCTCCAGGGAATCTTCATCCCACAAGGCGATCTGATCACCGGGGGGGGGGTATGGCCATGCAAAGCTGTATGACCTGGGTTCGTTTCTTCTCTGAGGGCCTCAAGGGCGATCAGAATATTCTTGCGGCCCTGAAGGAGCTTGCCAAGACTCTGCTGCGCTTTGTACGTAACCATATGTTCAACGCGGGCCCCCTTCATGAGCCCGATGAACCATGGGCATACCATTCAAACACTCTTTATATGTTCTTGGGGAACACATCTAGCACCGAGGCTAGCTACCATATCGAGCATGGTAGCAAGGTTGGCCGCTGGATGTGTATACCTCAGCTGTTTGACCTGGATATGCCGTTCAAGGACTCTGTGGACCCGGTGGTTAATATGCTCCAGATATTGGTCCAAGGTTTTGGTGTTCCAGTGGAACATCTAAATGTTTCTCGATTGACCTTGACCTTGCAGCGAATCGAGAAAAAGATTCACAGTCCACTATATCCAGACGTGGAAGTGGTTGATGATGGCATTGACTTCTCGGCATTGTGGCGCAACACCCATTGCCACAACTCATGGCCAGTTCGCCCGGACATCAAGTGCGACTTCTGCGATGAGTACATGCAAAAGCACCTGATGCTAAGTCACAAGCAATGCTATCATCCATTGTGCATAGGCCGGGAGGGTTGGAGCCGACCGACCAGGAGCCGATCCGAAGGTTATCCGTCTCGGTCGCAGCCGGCCCAGCCTAGGATCGAGGGGCTTCCCTGGTTCGGGTCAAAGGAACCCGATGCCAAACTGAACCACGATTCAGATACCGGCTCCGAAGACAACATGGGTGAGGAGTTCTCGGAGGACTTGTGGGCATATGGAGATCCGACGCCCTTGGGTGAAGACGAGGACGCCACGGGCCAAGAGGAGGATGCCGCGGAGCAAGAGAAGGACAGCTCGGAGAAAAGTGGGGACAAGACAGAAGAGGAAGACGTCTGGAGACAAGGTGAACATGAGACTACGTGGTAACAGGCGAGTACAGCCTTCATAGAATATCTCAATACAAGATTTGTTTATTTTCAATTATTCGCCATCATGACTTGTGACCATGTATGTTTACCCATCAACGTGACCTCACACTCAATTTACCCGTAGTCAGTGATCCCCGACTCCCCATCTCTCCCCTCCACCCAATACTCAACCCCCCCAAAACCACCCTTCCATCCTTACTAACCACAGCCGTCCCTGCCTCGGCCTCCTTGACCACGAAGCAAATCTGTTCCACCTCCTTCGGCCTCAACACCGGCCTCTTCCCCTTCGCCCCGTCTTCCCCATTACACGTTACCTGCCAATTACAATCATCATACAACAAACTCCCCTCGACATCCAACCCCACCTGTTCCAACATCATCGGCGTCTCCCCCGAATTCTCCAACTGCGCCTCTAGCACCCACCGCCGTGCAGCCCCCGGAACAGTCCCCAACGGACCCGTCTTCGTCCGCACAACCAACGCCGACTTGCACATAAACTGATACAACTTCCGAAACGTCCTCTGCCGCCCACTCGTCTCCGTCGCTTCATAGTAACTAACCGAAACCGCCAACACATGATTCCCCTCCTCCCGCAAGTCAAACGAAACAATCTTCTGCAATGTATTCCCTGCTGGTAAATCCACCCCTTCTTCAGTCTTCTCTCCCTCGCCAGCCTCCTTGACCCCCTCCACTACCGGGTACAAAACCAACTTATTCACCGGAGCGTCTGTCCCCGGCGTCTTCATCTCCGCTTCAATCTTTACATTCCGAATCTGCTTCCTCCTCGCCCCAGCTACCCCGCCACCCGTCCCTCCTACTGCTGTTGGCGGCGGCGCCAAAATGGCATCCGTCACCGCATCATTATTTGCACAGAGCGTACAACTAAACGTCTCCCCGACGTAGGCAGCGCCAAAAGACTGTGGGAGACTGGCAATTGGCGAGAAGAGGGATGTAGTAGCGGCGGCGGCATCGGTAGGGTCGGTGGCCGAGGAGGCGAGAGAGGCACGCATGGGGGTTGGGAGGTCGTTGCAGTGGGCGGCGGTTGTGGGTTTGTTGAGGGGGAACTGTCGGGAGAGGGCGGGTCGGGAGAGACTGTATAGAAGTGGTTAGCGGGGAGGATAGGGAATGGCAGGAGAGAGGTGGGAAAGACGTACCGGAGGACTTTGAGCGAGAGGGCGTGAGGTTCTCGGGTTGGGTCCATGGAAGGATATCGTTGGTGACCGGCTTTAGACATTTTTCGCGACGTGAAAATTGAAGCAACAATTGAATAGGTGGATTGATGAATGGACTTGTTATTGGATTGTGAGCGTTTGCTCTGTGAAACAGGCGTACCAGCTTCAAAGCTTTGGGAAATTGAAGCTAGGAACGTCATTGCATAAATCAAGGGTTATCACTAGGGTCTGCTCTTACGAAATACATCTTCTTGAGAGCATTGCATTCTTCATAATATCTATAGTACAACAAACGATAAAAGCTGTATTATTTACCGGAACTTATCCTTGAGCGCCCTCAATTTTCTCATGGCCTCAACCGGCTCCGTCTCCCCAAGAGCCGCCTGAACCTCCTTATCCTTTACCAACATGAAGATATTCTGCCTCTTCTCATCTGCAATAGTATACCGACCCTGCGTCATCTTCGTCTCCTCCGCCTCTTCCTGCAACTTCTTGAAAGCCTCTCTCTCTAACACACTCCGCGCAAACCGCGCATTCCCTACAGTATATTCATGCCCCGAGTAAACCACCGTATCACCCGGCAACGCCGCCAACACCCCGTTCAACGCCTTGTGCATCTGCTCCGCGGTCCCCTCGAAAAACCGCCCACACCCCCCAATGAACAGCGTATCCCCCGTAAAGACCGCCCGCTCTCCCGTCTTCTTATCCTCCGCAAACCAGCAAATGGAATCCTGAGTATGGCACGGGGTGTGCAGGGCCGTCAACGTGACATTCTCACCGAGTGTGACCTTTTCACGATCTGCAGGCGTCGACGTCACCGACTGGCAGTTGTAGCCACCAATGATGGGAAGAGTGGGCTTCTTGAGGTGGCTGCGTAGGCCGTTGTTGCCACCGGAGTGGTCGTTGTGGTGGTGGGTGTTGACGATGGCGGAAAGCGTCAGCGGGGAGGACGAGAGGGGGGTGGAGAGGACGGAGCTGACGACAGAGGCATCGGCGGGGTCAATAATAAAACTGGCGTGAGTAGCGTCATCGGTGATTAGATATGCGTAGTTATCCTGGAATATGGGCATGGTTTGGATGTGCATGGTTCTAGGTGATGGGACTCGATGGATACGAGTGGCGCTTGGATGAGATTGGGTGGCGGGGACTTGAAGTCTAGGGCGAGTAATGGCGCGAATGAAGATGCGTCCAAGGGCCATTGGCAAATATGTAATGATTAGAGAAAAGTTGTGATAGAGATTACGAGTTATCAGAATCACGACAAGGTGGAATTGAGCAATGGGAAGTTTTGAATTAATAAGCAGGGGGACCTTAAGGCTACGTTAAATAATAATAGAAGTTGCCCAGTTGCAATCGCCGTTTCTGACATCAGGGACCCATTTTTAAGTTGTTCAATGGAACTGGACAGAAAAACATATAAACCTTTTGGTATATGATGTTCGAATAGCGAACGAGCTTTGCATTGTTACAGTGACTCTATTACCGGCAGACGGTTATTTGGTCTAAGTTTCATCAACGTGTTTATCATCATGCTGGTAACGATACTTGCAAGACTGTATGCACGCAATGATGACTACGAGATACATGGAATATATAGAAGACAACGATATAGCACTGCGGGTTAGTCAGAGAACCGTTTTCGTATGCCGATACCAATTGACAATCGTAAGTTGAACCTGTACAGTGGAAAGTTAAGGGGAAACATCAAGGTTAACCTTTGTCTGGGAACATCCGTAATCAGTGGATAATTCAACATAACAATGTAAAAGCGATAGCGAGGTTTCTGTGGGGTTCAGTATTAAAACGATCAAACAAATAGGTCCTTAGCCTCACAAGTCTAAGTACACAGAATGGTGATGGTGGAGACGCAGTTGGGATAACCTCAGTTCACCATCACCTGGGACCTGTGCAAATACGAGTTTTTTCTTTTGTTTTCCTAGACGATAAGCGATATTTGAGTCCTTGCACAAACGACTTGACATGACGAATAGATGTGAGATGCGTATGCTTTTGCTTTTGCTTTTGCTTTTGATTTTGCTAGTCAGTCTTTTTCCACCACGGCCAAACGGAATTTATAAAGATGTACAGAATCCAGCCATTAGGCTAGACTCTACAAGAACTGGTGGTATCAACGCGACTATACTCAAAAAAAAGAAGAAAAAAAAAAAGGCCTGGTTTACAGGCCGGGCGGAGGAGGGGGGGCCTAGATTATGTGGTCAGTATTAACAACCGCCGGGCACGTTATTTCGTAATACATACCGAACCGTAGCTACCACCGGCACCAGGAGCTCCAGGAAGGGGCGGGGCAGCAGTGGACGAAAGCGGTGGAGGCGGTGGAGCGGAGTCAGAGGGGGGAGGGGGCGGTGCACCACCCGAGGGGGTACCAGGCTGTTGCTGTTGTTGGGCGGCGGCAGCAGCGGCGTAGTACCATTGCATATAACTATAAATCATGTTAGCGCTAGTAACCAATGCTAGACAAAGTGACAGAGTCTCTGTGTGCAACTTACGCAGTATATCCACCATAAGCAGCATAGGGATCCTGGCCACCATAGTACTGTGCATATTGTGCAGCATAGTCAGCATTCGCCTGCGCAGAAGCGGCAGGATCCATCGAAGCAGCCGCTGAAACGGACGCAGCATGAGCCTGTGGGGCAGCCGCAGCCGACGAGTCATGACTAGGACGAGAATCGCCTGGACGGTACGAGTTCTCGTAGCCTCCTCGGTGACTGTCACCACCACCACGGTAGCTGTCACCTCTGTCACCTCTCTCGCGAGGACCATCACGGTAGTGATCACGGTCACGATCACTACCGCGGTCGCCACGATCACTACGGTCGCCGCCGCGGTCACGAAAACGACCGCCTCCACGGTCACCACCACCATAGCCGCGACCACCATAACTGTCGCCTTCTCTGCCACCACGGTAAGAGTCACCGCCGCCGCCGCCGCCGCCGCGACGATCTTCATCAAAGCCACGGTGTCTCGGCGGACGGCTCTTGAAATCTTCGTATTGTTGCTTAACGCTGGCAACCAAATCCTCACAAAGGCTTTTGGCTTCTTCAACCTTGACAGGATCAGGACCGCTATTATTGCCAAAAGGTTAGTATTATAGTCGGTCAAGTTTTAAGGATGAGATATAAATATATATATATATATATATAACGTACGCAACGTGAAGGAACATTTCCTCATCGGCTTCCTGGTTAGTAGCTTGCTCGAGGTATCCTGACCCACGACCCTTGATCTGAACACGGCATCCAGTTTCATTCTGGATGTGTTTCACATACTGACCACCTTGGCCAACAACCTGTGCCCTGAGATTGAAGCCGGGCAAAGGATCCAATGTGATGGATATTTTAGCCTCGGGCCATTTGCGCTATGTAGATGTTAGTAAGTATATCAAATCAACTCTAGTGTAGGCAGTATCAGAGTACAACTCACTCTACCAAACTCATCACGCTCGACCTGCTCCTGGGGTTCCCGGCGTCTAAACCGACGCTCGTCAACCAGGTTGGGCAGGTCTTGCTTTAGCATGTCCTCAATCTTGGCTACCGCCTTCTCCAGTCCCTCCTTTGTTGTACTTGTAACATGCAAGTATAGCGGGGGTTTCTGTCAAAACAAACACACACACACAAACACACACACACACACACACACACACACACACACACACACACAACTGGTTAGTATGACGCAATTGAGTCGCATCAGCGATAGTGGCTTACTGTGGCGGAGGCCATGCTCTTATCGGGCAGATAGTTTCCGCGAGTAGTGATATCAGCACCGGTCTCTTCTTTGATCTAAAGGGGTGTTAGCACTTCGTTTTCTAGAGTCACAGCATGGAATGTGGCGCACCTGAGCCTGTACTGATCCCTTGGTCACAAGGAAGCGAGTCTTGTAATCGTTGATTTCAATGTCCTTGATGTAGTCGCCATCAGCAACGTAGACTTCCTCACGAATGGGGCCATCGCTCGCGGGAGTAGTAGTGCCATCGCTATTCTTGATTGGCGGTACTTCAACATGTTGAATACCGCGTCTAGCCTGGAGAGAAGCGTTGATTTTGGCAGCAGCGGCAGCTATATGCGGGCGCATGAGGTTAGCAAACAGATGATGCATACAAGTATGTACATAGGTGGCGGGCAAACACAAGACGCGCTCCATGTGCCATATCCACTATAAGACGACGATGTGAGGGGGGGGGGGATGTTGTTTCGTCGAGTTTGATACATGTGATTTGCGACGTGAATGAGTGGGAGTCTCGTACCGGCAGCAGCAGCAGGATCAACGCCATTGTTGGCCCCTTCCTTGTCATTCCAAGGACTGCGCTCTCTGGGCTCGGAGCGTCTAGACGTCGGAGATAGAGAGCGGCGGTCGAATCTCGATGTGCGCTTCGGCGGCTCGGGTTCGGTCTGATCAAAGCGCGAGCGCTTGGGACGGGTATCGGAGTCGGCCATGGTGGTGGGGTTTTGTTTTTATCGGAGATGGGAAATAAGTCGGAAGTCGGAGCTGGTCGAGTCGGGTCGGTGGAGCGCAAGCTTCGCGTTCAAAGAGTTGATGCGATGAAGGTCGCTATGTTTTTCTCACAGTGATGAATTGTTGATATGAAAAGCGGTGGCGGCGGGTGTTGCGCAAGGTAACGTTTGTGTGTGATGGATTCTACAAATCGGCAGATTTAAACTGCGTTTTAATAACCAGTTTTTTTCTTTTAAATCGTAGGCGGGAATCGCAAAAAAGTTATGTTGCCAAAGGGCACAGACAAATGTGACCGCGGATCGCAAAATATCTTCAAAGGAGTCGCTGTATAGTAATCAAGCAAGTCACTATAGGAAATTCTAGCCTTGACCCTCATAAAAAAAAAAAGAAAAAAAACCAGAAACACAGCGCCTTGTTCCAAATGCCAGCCTAAAATAAGTATTCAACATCTTTAAAGTGGATCACCACTTAAAGAGCTGTCAAACCCTAAACCCTTGTCTTCAAGTTCAACGCCAAGTTCATTCTATCCATTCAATGTTTATGGGAACTGGGTTTTGTTCCATGTAAATAGTACAATAACAGAGTTTACGTTGTATCTAATAGACCAGTCATCACATAAACAATCGAGTTTTCTCGGCCGGCACAAGTACTTTCCCATATCTCGGTTGGAGATAGTGATTAGTATTACTGCCTGAATAGCCAGCCGTATCAGCAGTGTTGACCTGCTTCTCAAGAATACAGCGGGGTCCGACTATGAACGTTATTTTTTATTCCTGCGCCCCTTGGAACGACTAAACCGTACCGTAGACACCTAACCGCCTCGTTCAGAACCCTCGCTTGTGGCATTGCGAGTCGGCCCTTGCTTGGCAGAGACTGCATGGAGAGGCGGGGGGTCCTGATGTTCTACCTGGTGTCGTATTGACCACGCTTTTGCTTTTGAGCACATGTAGTAAACTGCGTAATGTATGGGAGAGACACGGGGTTTTATTAATTTATTGGGATTATATGAGAGAGAGAGAGAGAGAGAGAGAGAGAGAGCATCGTTCGATGGGGTGTGGGGTCGGACAGAGTCTGCATGAGAGAAATCTACAGATATATATACATACCTGGAATCCAGGAGAATGGATATTGATATTATTAATGGCTTCCCTTGTCCTTCCCTGCAGGTAAGACCAGCAAGCTGAATGACTAGATATCACATTATTCTTTTGTGACGTTCTTAGAGATATGATGGTTGTCACGATCATCAATCTCACATTAGTTCCATAGCCTCTGATCTGGAGATTTGTTTGATTTTATTTTATTTATTCTTTCCTTTTGTTCAATCCAAAATCACACAAGCCAAAAGAGTCGGCCTTGAAGCAGGTCAAATAACACTTGTTATATTGCAGATCCCGCTTGCAATTCAAGAGGCGCTCTTTGCCAAGAATCCTAGAGAAGCACAAGGCGGGTGGGGGTTATCCAGACTTGTTATTGGGCGGTACTCCTCGTAATCTCTGACACTTTCTCCGACACTTGACCGTTCGCTTCTAATGTGAATTGCTGCCATGCGAAGAGCGTTGTGGATCTCGTTGTCGGTCTCTCGAGTACTTTTCAACTCAACAAAGTACTTTGAGGCTTTTTGACCAGCTGTGGTTTGGGTTCTTTTATGACATGTCAGCTACACATCAAATCTGCCTTGTGTTATGAAGCAGGGCCATGATACTGCAGGTAGGTAGGGAGGTACCCCTTTAGAAGAGAGGGGAGAAACCCAACTCAGTAAGTATCAATGGCAGAAATCAAAGTACGTAGGTACCTACTTACAGTCTATGCATAATTATGTATTCAGGAAGCTGCTACCTCTTTCCAGACTTGGGCTACTTCTCCTCCCTCACCTTGTAGTCGTCAGAATGGCAAGAGCTTACACATACACTCCTCCACCCTAGCTGTCTGGGACAGTTTTGCAGTTACCTACTATGCACTTATTCAAGCACCCATATGCACAATTTTGTGCAATGCAACATCTTTTATGCCGTCTGCCTTGTTATATAGGGTGTGCTACTGCTGCTTACTCTCCTCATTGTAACCCTAACATGACGGATGGTTGATTACTCTCACCTCACAATATCTAGCAACCAGCACACATGCATGCCATGCCATACAAGTCTAGTCCCACTCTGACCTCTTGTCTGCCCCTTCCTCCTGATTCAGCCGTCGGTACCTTCATCGATATATAGCTCTCCGGCCAATCCCACGCAGGCTTCCTTGGGGCAATGGTTGGTTGTCTGGGATTGATCATCATCAGTTTGCCCTCACCTCACACACAAACAGCTCAGCTTCCTTTCTTTCCAGAGCCTCTGAATTTGTTGTATTTTCTGTCGTCTCTTCCCTCCATTATTCCAAATTTTGTGTTTGTGCTCAAGTTTGGTCATATGTGTGTTCCGCTTGTTTCTTTGCACGCAATTACCTAAAGCAAGCGCCTTTTTCTTCTTCTTGTTGTTTTCTTGTTGTTTTCTTGTTTTTTTTTTTTTTTAATTCTTTTTGCAACTACGCTCACATTCTTGATTCTTTTGAGCAATAACCCCGGGGCTCCAAAACCATGGACTGGGCTTTCTTTGATCTTCTTTCCTTTTCTCTTTCTCTCTCTCGTGTGGATATCGATACGATTCGTACCTCCTTGAGCTGACAATATCATCATTTGAATTCAAATAATTTCAATTTGCGCCAGCCTCATGTTTCCTTGAGGCCTAATCCCTTATTATTTGACTTTGTTGCCCTTTTTTTCATTCTACATTTCAGTACCTGCATCGTCTTTTCCTCCTTGCAGCCGTCCAACTGCTTCTTCTTCTTCTCAATGACGCCACAGACATATTATCATTCTCTATTCATTCTTCATCGCATTCTTGGACTTTGAGGTTTCGAGTTAACGGCCATATTTCCTTTTCTTTTCCTTTTTTTTTTTTTTCTCTCTTTTGTTTTCCGCCGATTTTGATCCCGCTCTTGAACAGAGCCTTGTTACATCTGCACATCTCGACACCCGATGTTGGTTGACTTGTGCCCCTCCTTGATCACCACCACTACATTTGGTTCCCCTCTCCCCCCCCTCTCCCCAACTATACTGCCTAAGTTTGCTTGTTTTCTTAGTATACAAGTAACCTGTAGCTGAGGCTTGTTCACCAAGTTGTCCGGCCCTTGTTTCACGTTTAGTTGTTGTCATCGCCCACGGCATACTCTCTTTTATTGTTGGCTGTCTTAACTCCTTTGAATAGCTGGGCTCGCCTTCTCTCTCCATCTCCTCTCCCCTCCTCTCCTCTCCTCTCCTCTCTTACCATCCTTTTCGTCCTGGTCTACATCTCGATCTTATTTTTTTTTTGCCAACATTAAAACAAAATCAAATCAGCCCTTTACATGGTCTTCAAATTACACTCACTGCACGTCCTTTTGCTGTTTGTGTTGAATACTGGCGCCACCACAATTCAATGGACAGTCGGCTTTAACATGCCCCAGAACCCGCCGATATGTCATCCAAGAAATCTTTCAGACGCATCATGAGCGTCTTTACTGGCAAGCCCAAAGCGCCTGAACACACCCAAAGAACTGTCTCACAGTACATTGAAAGCGAGAACAACCACTTTGCAGCCTCCCAGCCACCGGCACAGACCGATTGCATTCCCCGATCTTATGCAAGAGTTCACTCGGACCTACCGTTTTTCTCCGACTCTGAGAATATATCCGATCCGAGCTCTGGTACCTGGGGATCAAACACCTTTGGTTCTGGGACCGGCGATTCAGCCGCCTTCCAGGATGCACTAAGCTCCCGCTCTCCCGCCGACTCCACTATCCGTCCATCCCAAGGAACCCGTTGCCATTCCAGTCAGCCTAGTGTCGCCAGTAGCCAGGACCACATGAGTCGGGCTAGTCGTCACAGCAAAGATCCCGAGGTGACTATGCGCCGTTTGTACAGCCTTTGCAAAAACGGTCGAGATAACGAACGCGCCATTAGCATGCTCGATGCCTATAGGAACGGAAACCAGGATTGTTGGAATGATGTGCTGATGACATGCGTTCTTATCACGGCCGAGAGCAGTAACACTGATATCATGGCCGCACTCGTCGCGCGCCAGGGAACGCTCGATAGCAGTCTTCGCAACGATGAACATGAGACTGTCCTTCACATTGCCGCCAGGCACGGACAACTGAACATGGTCGATTGGCTTATCAACCATGGCGCCGATGTCAACTCCAAGGACAATCAGAGGCTTATGCCTGATCAGCTTGCCGATATGTACAATCATCAAGCATGTGCAGCTGTCATCTTAGCTGCCAGAGCTCACCCAAGATCTCCCAGTAAGTGGCCGTGACGTCATCATCTCGGTGTCATACACACCGTGCTAACAACTTGCACTTAGAACAAATATCAATTCTCTCGCCGTCATACCATGGAGGTGGCTATATACAACAATATCAGCCCACTCAGAACCATATGTATCATCAACAACACTACCAACCACACCAGCAATATAATCCATATGAACATCTTCCGGCGAATTTTGCTCCGTCTCCCCCACCACAATCACCAGCAGGATGGTCGGAGCAGCAAAGCAAGGTTCAATACTGAACTCGATAATCACTCTCGTACCCGCATAGTCACACAGGCCAAGGGCAGGCTTTGTCCGTCTGCCTGACCAGTTTTATCCACGTTGGACACCATTTCATTTTTTTCCTCTTTGTTTTTTTTTTTTTTTTTTTTGGTTTTTTTCTTTTTTTTTTTCGGTTTTTCTCGATACGACATAGCCGGTACATTTCAATCATTCCGATTACTACACTCCCACATATGTCACTTTATACGGGCTTGTCTATGCGTACGTCATGACATCCGGGTGGATGCATGAAACGAAACAACGCCCCTTACTGTGACCGCATTGCATCAGCCATCACATACTTTGCAGACTAACGTCATGATTGGTCTCATGTGTTGACTTTCTTTTCTTTTCTTTTTTCTTTTTTCTAAACGTTTTTTTATATACTCTACGACATATTTTATATCTGCGCACATGTGGACAGTTTTCCATTTCAGCTTGCGCCGGTGATTTTTGTATACCATTGAATTTTTTTCTTTTTCTTTTTTCTTCTTTTATTTGGCTTTCTTGGGTTTCTATCGGCATGATTCTTTTTTTGTCTTGGGGGGGGATTTAGGCATATACCATACTATATACAACATTGTATCAGTTGTTTCGTTCAATACCATTTTGTACTTTTGATGCATCGTTGGGATGAATCGATCTTTCTCTTCTGCCATCTATTACACATCAATATATTAGTGGCAAATAGATTAACCTTGATTTTGTCGCACACATTGTCTGTTCAATCTCTTTTGGGGACTAGAAGCATCGATACCAGCGACCCAAAGCTGTTCTAGGGTTCTTGTTCTAGGTTTTTAACTCGGTGATGTCTATTGGTTCAAATATATCAAATGTTAATACACAGTATATATACTGTATATATTTACAATTACTGGCTGCTAAATGGCAACCTTTAGGGCACTTTTAGGTCATACGTGACCAAGTGCGAGAATATATAAATGGTACTGTCTGACACGGAACATCTAAACAGTCAGAAATCCCACCAATGGTACCCTTTTTGATGTACCCAGTACACAACAATCTGAGTTCCCCCACACATAAATCCATGTACTGGGTACCTATGACTATCTCCAGCGATGCCAAGGTCATGTACCCCACACTACACTGACAAGTTCCGGCGCCGGAGCCAACTTAAGCTTGCGACTAGAAGAATATATGGATTTTTTTTTTGGCTAGTAAAAAAAATTGACAACGATAGCTTCCGCCGCGTGGGAACCAGTTCTTATATATTCTCCCTTTTCCTCCCTCCCTCTC
>MKGJ01000140.1:12636-27410 GCA_002018255.1 Bretziella fagacearum | reverse complement strand
AAAAACAATGGTCTCCCGCCGCCTGCTGGCTCCCATGGCCCAGCTCGCATCCGCCGCTTCGCCGCTCTCGCTACGCTTTACAACTGCCACCACCGTCACCATTGTCGCCCGCCGCTGGCAATCCAGCTCGACCTCCGCCATTGCCTACAAAGCACTACGTCGCCGTTCCGCCCCGTTGCCTGTCTCCGAGACTCCATCGTGGACGCCTTCTGCTGCGGTTTCCAACATTTTGTACGAGACGCCGTTACCGTCAGCTGCACCGCCTAAACGGCATATTCTCAACTGTTTGGTGCAGAATGAGCCGGGTGTTTTGTCGCGTGTTTCGGGGATTCTGGCTGCGCGTGGTTTCAACATCGATTCGCTGGTTGTCTGCAGCACCGAGGTTGAGGATCTCTCCCGCATGACTATCGTTCTGACTGGCCAGGATGGTGTCGTCGAGCAAGCTCGTCGCCAGCTGGAGGATCTGGTTCCGGTTTGGGCTGTGCTGGACTATACCAATGCGCCTCTGATTCAACGCGAGCTTCTTCTGGCCAAGATCAACATTCTAGGCCCCGAGTACTTTGAGGAGCTGCTGGCTCACCATCGTGAGCTTGCTGCTAGCGAGGTTTTGGATGGGGAGACTCCCTCGCTTGAGCAGACTGCCAAGGACTTTCACCCTAGCAAGTTAGCGGCCAGTGAGGCACTGCGCCAGAAACATCAGCATTTGCGGGACATCACTTACATGGCTCATCAGTTTGGTGGCAAGGTTCTGGACATTTCCACCAACAGTTGCATTGTTGAGATGTAAGTAGACGGACCCCGGGATATCTGATATGACATGTGTGTGACACAATATGATCCAGGGTTGTCTTGATGCTAATAACCTCTTTTTTTTTTTTTCTTTTTTCTCCATAGCTCCGCCAAGGACTCCCGTATCGATACCTTCCTTAAGCTCATTGCTCCCTTTGGTATCCTCGAGTCTGCCCGTACCGGTATGACTGTCCTGACGCGTTCACCTCTGTATGAGTCAGAGGAGGAGCCCCTGGTCAAGGACGCCGATGAGATTGTTGATATCAGCCAGCTGCCCCCTGGTTAAACTTGCTATCTGTACAAAGTAGGAAAAAAAAAAAGAGACGAAAGAGAAAGGAGACAGATTAACAGAATGTGTTCTTTGGCATAATGTGTTGGTTGTGTGTGTCTGCAGTGTGTGGGGGTGGAAGCCAATATCATAGGGTGATGTTGCGCGAAATGGTATATCATGTAAGTGTGCCAACTTTATAATATATGAGTGTACTTTCAAAAGACTATTCATGTTTTTTTTTCTTTTTTTTCAAGCAAATTATGAGGTTCCGTATGTGAATATCCAAGAACATGAATGGGGGGGGGGGGGGACATGAATTGGTATCGTCTATCAGTTGGGTACAAGAGCTGCAGTATCATATGCCAAAAACAGAAATAAATCCTTTGGTTATGTCTATAAACACGCAGCATAAGACTGGAAGAATTTGACGTTTGAAGAGATGATTTAGATCTTGCCCTTGTTGACAACAAAGCCCTCAAGCGCAGCTAGAATTTTGGTTAGCTTGGGTTCACGATATATCTAGATAGTAGCATAGAGTCTCAACTTACAAACAGCAGCCCAAAGGCGGTTCTCAGCCTCGGTGAATACCAGCGAGCGATCACTGTAAAACACCTCATCGTGGACCTCTTCCTGGTGGCGGGGCAGACAGTGCATAAACTTCCATCCATCCTTTGCGCCACCTCTCTTTGCCAACTCATTTGTGATTTGGTAACCAGCAAATGCCTTTAGACGACGCTGAGCCTCTGCCTCCTGGCCCATAGACACCCATGTATCTGTCACCAAGACATCCGCACCTTGGATTGCCTCTTCAGGCACAGTTGTCTCCAGTAGGTTCCCGGGAGACACAGCACCCTCGGCTGCAGAAAGAATCAACGCCTTCATGGTCTCAGGGATCTGGAACCCCTTGGGTGATGCAACAGAAATATCGACACCCATTTTAACGCAGCCAATGGCCAAGTCAAAGAGAACGTTGTTGGAGTCGCCGATCCAGGCAACCTTGAGACCTTGGAGGCCAAGACTGGAGGAAGCAGCACCGGGGGCAAAGATCTCGTGGAGGGTTAGGAAGTCGGCGATGGTTTGAAGGGGGTGGAAGTCGTCGGAGAGGGCGTTGATGACGGGGACAGAGGAGTCGGCAGCGAGACGGGTGACATCGGAGTGGGGGCCAACACGAGCAACCATGCAAGAGGTCATGGATGAGATGACCTTGGAGGTATCGTAGAGAGATTCATTAACCTATGACAGTGTTATAGATATGAGATGGAATTTCAATTTTTTATTAGTTGTGAGATGCACATGAGTTACTTACACCGAGTTGGATATCATCCTTACCCAGGAACATGGGATGGCCGCCCAACATGGTGACGGCAGCTTCGGTTGAAACACGGGTACGAGTACTGCGTTTACTGAACATCATGGCGACAGTCTGGCCATTCATAGAGCCGGCGAGGTGAGCCGGAATCCTACCGCTCTTGACGGCGGTCTTGTGAGCAGCACCATTACGCACAAGAGTGGTGAACTCGGCAGGGCTCAGGTCTGCGATAGTCATCAGGTGGCGGGGAGCTGATGAAGAAGAGGCGGCAGAGTAGGCGCGCTGCTGGGCGCCATTGAGGGCCGATTGGACTATCTTGGAGGCAGTATTTCTCATTGTGGGGAATCTCATATCAAGTGCAATATATGGAGAACGATGACCCTGATACAGTGATATTCATAGCTTTCCGACGGCCTAGATTAACTTTTACCATGTCGGCTTGTCTGCTTGCTGATTGTCCGCTTAGCTGGTCAACGGGGACTGAATGCCTTACAGTGTGCGTATACTGTGTTTATGTTTATCTGCACTGCTTTCTGGTCCTAGCCACAACCTGCCTCAAGCAAGTTCCTAGGTTCCTAGGGTTTAATGGGTCTTTATCGACCAACCACCCCTACATACATACAATACAGCCTTTGCTTTTTTCTTTAGGCAGGAACTAGCGACAGCCTCTTTTTTTTTTTTTTACAGGGGCTATGATAGGTGCAAATTTAGTGGACAGCCTCATAATTCACAGCATATTTGATCCTTTTTGGTCAAGCTATTGGGGGAGGGGGAGGGGCTATAATGAAACTATATTCAAGCCTGGAACTTCTTTGGTTCTGGTGTGTTGTTCCCTAGCAAAGCTGCAATTGGGCAGATATCGTGACGCTGTTCAACTCCTGCTTCAGGTCGAAACCAAACCCAAAACAAAACCATCAATCATTATAATCAAATATCCTCTCTTTGTCGTAGAAGCCATTTGGTCTTGGTTCATCGTAACTTTTTTTTCAACTTTTTTTGTTCTCATGTTCAACGCAATAGAACACCACGCATAGGTTCTCGTTTCCTACACCTTGTGTCATCAAAGTTTGTTTCACTTTGATTTAGCCTATCGCGCCCTCTTTTGTATCATCATCCCACCATCACAGCCTTAATCCGCCAACCACAACCACGCATCTTTATTATATTCGCACCTATGGCGTCATCCCCAAAACCACCCACGGCGGACGTGAACGCAGTCCCTCCGCGTCCGATATTCGACGCAGATGATGACGATCACATTCCCTCAGATCAAGTATCGCCTCTGCTAGGAGACTCGGTATCTCGTCGCTATGACGGCGTCGCGCCTGCTTCACGACGAAACACCAAGCCTTCCGCCACGGAGCTATTTAGCAACAAGTCGCGATCCACGACACCATCATTCATCTCAATCGTCACCCTCGCCCTATTTTCTATCCTAATCTTGATTGGCGTCTTCATCTTGCCACACAACGTTGAAGCTTATGTCAAACAGGCCGTTGTACTCGAGCCCACCAATCTCGCCATCGAATCCGTCACCGCCGACGGCATCCGCGCCCGCATCGAGGGCACTTTCAAGCTCGATTCTGGTCGCGTTTCCCAAGATACCGCCCGCAAGGTTGGCTCGTTTGCTACTTCTCTCGTCCGTACCCTTGGCACCGAAGAGACTCGTCTGGACCTTTACCATGCTGGCACCAAGGACGGCCACCAACACCTTGGATCGTTGACGGTCCCTCCGCTGACAGTTAACCTGGTGGACGGTCATGTCACAAAGTTGCACTTTGTCACTGACATAATCCCTGGAGATGCTGAAGTTTTCAGAAACCTGGCGAATCAGTGGCTGGATGGGCAACTTGGAAACATCAAGGTCTTGGCCAAGAGTAATATCACGGTCAAATCCGGTATAATTCCGCTTGGCACTCACTCGGTTGCCGAAGCCATCAACATACAAGGTCAATCTCTCTACCGCACTTTTGCCTCTGCCTACTTTGGCGTAAAAACCCTTGTTTAGGATTTCTGCAGCGACCCGCTCGTCTAATAAACATTTTTTGCGCGCCTTTTTATGCATGCTATGCTCTGTCTTTATGTAATTGTTCATTTCCGTTCCATGTGCTAATATGTATCTTTTGTCTCTATAGCTGGTGATATTCCTACTATTCCCCAATACACTATCTCTAGTCTTGAGTTTCATGATGTCCCCGATGCCTCTGGCCACTCCGCAGTGGGTGCTGACGTCGCTGTCACTGCTTACAACAAACACCCTATCCAAATCAACATCCCATCGTTGGCTTTTGATGTGTTGATTCCGGGCTGTAACCCTCTCGATTCCTATCTACATGTTGCCCGTGCTACAACCGACGAAGTGCGGGTCACTCCTCGGTCCAACGTTAGAGCCACCGGCCATGCTATTGTCCGCGAGATCCCAAAGTCCATCACCCACTTGTGCCCCAAGTCGTCCAAGTCGCCGCTCGATGAGTTCCTCAGGCGCTATATGAAGGGCGAGGATGCAACTGTCTTTGTGCGCGGCAGCACCCAGCCCAATAAAGGTACTCCAGACTGGATCAGTACTATTCTCAAGGAGCTCACGGTGCCTGTGCCGTTTCCGGGTCATTCGTTTGACAGTCTCATCAAGGAGTTCTCGCTGACGGATGTCAGCTTTACGCTTCCCGATCCCTTTGCGGAGCCCGGTGACCCGGATGCTGATCCCAAGGTCTCGGGTAGTATCCGCGTCTTGGCTGCTCTTCCGAAGCAGCTCAATATTGATATTGGTGTCACTGAGCTTCGTGCCAAGGCCGATGTTCTCTACGGCACTCTGAAATTCGGCGAGCTACACCTGGAGAAGTGGCACAGGGCCAACTCAACCAAGGTCAAAGATGAGAAGACTGGTGACATGCGCCTCGAAATCAACTCTCGTGTGGAAGATGCGCCGCTCACTATCACCGATGCGAATGTCTTTTCAGACGTTGTTTCTCGTATTTTGTTTGGTGGCTCAGATATCGAGCTCGATGTCAACGCTGTTGTTGATGTCAAGGTCAACACTGGCCTCGGAGAGCTGGTTCTCAAGGATGTGCCTGCCTCGGGCAAGATTCCGGTAAAACGTCTGTCTCTTCTTCCTCATTGATTTCTTTTTCTTTTCTTTTTCATCTTCTTTTTCTTTTGTCTCTCTTTGACTGTGCGGTCTTCCTGGCATCCTGGCTTCCTGGCATCCTGGCATCCTGGCGTCCTGGCGTCCTCTTCCCATTATACCAATACCCTATATCTTATCCCCCTTTGGTCAGGATGGCTCTCCGAAGACAAAACACGCAGCTGCTTTTCCTGTGTCTTTTTTCTTTCACTCTCGTTTGCCGGTGTTTGCGGAATTCCCGTACTGATTTATTTTTTTCTCGTTTTCGTTCAGATCTCCCAGGTGGCTCTCTCAAAGACGGTTTAGAGCCTCAGATTAGCGAGCTCCGAATCGTGGAATCCACTGAAACCTCCATGACGATGTCGGCTCTGGTCAACGTCACTAACCCCACACCGTACTCTGCGGTAATCCCCTACATCAACATCCATATTGTCAAGAATGGCTCGGTGCTTGGCAATGCCACTCTACGTAACGTTGATGTGTCCACTGGCCACAACTTTAATGTTCCTATTACGGCCATCTGGGCTCCAGGTGTCGAGGGTCTCGATGCTCGGCAAACTGGCGTCAACCTTATTTCTCAGTATCTTTCGGGTTACAACACTACGGTTGACGTTCAAATGCATAACAAATCCGTCCCCGCATGTCCCATTCTAGGCCGCTCCTTGTCAAATATTAACATCACCACTCCTGTGCCTCGCCTTGGAACTCCGGGTCAGGGCGGTCATCATCCGGATCACGACAAGAACAAAAACGAGTTTATCCGCGATGCCATCTTCCATCTCTTTACCTCTACGGCAACCTTTACCCTCGTGTCCCCACTTCAGTATGATACCATCATCCTCAAGAACGTCAATGCCACTGCGTTTTGGAACCACTCAGAACGCGTTGGCGAGATTAGGTATGGGTATCCCCTTACGGCGCCTCCTGGTTTGTCAACGACTCCGAGGTTGCCTGTTGATTGGAATGCCGGATCACTAGGTTATGACAAGGTGCTAGGGGCTCTCGGTGGACAGTTGAAGTTGGATGCTCGGGCGAATGTCACGATGAAGATTGGGGAGTATGAGGAGACTATATGGTATGTTGGGCAGGGGATTGGGGCGAGTGTTCGCCTATAAGGTTCTTTTGCCTTGGTTCCTCCTGCCCTCGCTTCCCCTTCTTTCCGGTTCTCGTTTCTTTTCTAATCTCTAACCATATGTCTGTGACATGAGAAATGTCTCATCGTCTTTGGTTTCTTTCATTTCTTTATGTTTTCTTTTGTTATCGCTGTTTCCTTTTGCTTTACTAGTATATCCCGGATCTCAAGGGCAGATACAGACCACAGACTGATGGCCCGATGTTGTTTTGCTTTGCGTTTTCATTTATTCATCTTGATGGGGGACCTCCCCCCCCCCCCCTCTCTCTCTCTCTCTCCCTCTCTCCCTTTCCCCTTTCTTTCACTGTTCCCCAGATTGGCACATAGAATCACATTTAGTTTTTACTTGACAAAGTTTTTTATCCTTTTCACAGTATATTCACACATTCAAACAGAAGAATAAATCATGCACATTGTTAAAACAGATAACTCCAGGCCGTAGCCATCCTTGCCCCTCCAAAGACGCCTTTAAAAAAGAAAAAAAGACAAAAAAGAAACCCCCGCATGCCTTGACTTGATAACAAAAGTACCATCAATATAAAACATACATACCTTTATGGCTCTAGGCTAATCTCACACCAGCCTCCTTCCGCTTCTTCAACTGCTGGGCCGTCACCGAGCTCATACCAACATTCTTACTAGCATCCAACACCGACTGTGCCTCCCGCCTCTTCTCCTCTTCAATCTTCTTCATCTTCAACTCCGTCTTCGCCTTCCCCGACCCCTTTCCATGGAACGCATGACTCATCTGCTTGAACGCCTCCTTTGTGTTCAACCGCCGCCCATCCTCATCCACATACTTGATTTCAAAAGTCGGCTGATAAAACTCCTGAAACAATTCATTCAGTCTCCGCTGATGTAGTGTCTCCCTCTGTGCATTCTGCTGCCGCGCATACTCTTCGCGCTCCCGTGCACTCATGCGGTTCAACCGTCCGCTATTCCGATCGTGTTCACGCTGTGTGCGAGCTTGCTCTTCGAGTTCATCTTGGATTTGCCGTTTGCGGCGTTTGAATTCTTCTTGGTTGCGGAGTTTGGCGTGGATTTCGGCGCTGTTGGTTTCCTTGAGGATGCCGCGTTCGCGCATGAGGGCAAGTGTGGCGCCCATGCCTTGGTCGACTGTCTTTTCGTCGAGGAGGGCATCTTCTTCTTGATCTTGTTGTTGCTCGTCGTCGTCGTCGTCGTCGTCGTCGCCGCCGCCGCCAGTGGATTCCTGCTCTTTGGTGGTGTATTCGCGGTAGGTTATGGGTTGGGCTTCGCCCATTTCGGCGTCACCATCGGCGTCTGTGGCGGAAGCGGGAGGGTTCGACGGTATATGTTCAGATTTCTTTTTAGGCTTCTTGACTTCGTCTTGGATTACGCCAATGCTAGAGACAAACTCGGAGACTTCGCCAATGATGAGACCGGCGGGTTCTTCGGATGCATCTTCTTCAGCTTCCTCCTTTAGTTGTTTGGCAATATCTTCAGGCTTCATCATTTTTCGTTGCTTGAGAACTGCTCTTCTTTGTTTTGCAAGGGCAGCTTGGAGGTCGTCGTCGTCACCGAGATCGGTATCAGTCATCTTCCGCTTTTTAGAAGGGGCGAGGTCGACTTCCATTTCCTCTGTGGCAACCGGGAAAAGGTCGTCGTTGTCGGTATTGCGTTTCCGTGTTGACTGTGATTTCTTGCTCTTCTTGGGTTTCTTGACTTTGATTGCGGAGATGTCGAGATAATCCGTCGAGGGTTGGCCGGTACCGTCTATGGAAAAGGTAGGTTAGTATTTGTGAGGATTCCTGGTTGGGACCAAGTGTCTTACCAATCATGTCAATGTCAAAGGCAGTGCTTTCTTTTGGCTTTGCCTTGGCAGCTTCATTGTCAAGTAGATTCTCCAGGGCGGCAACCGCACCATTGGTATCCAAAGTGAATCTTTCTGATTTCTTGCCGTAGATTTCTTCGTCATATTTTGACAGCAAATTAAAATCATCCATATCCAGCGGGTTGTAATTCCGAATACCCTTTTTCAACTCTAGACGCTCTTTCAACTTTTGAGCGTCGCGCAAGTCAAGATTTTCAAGCTCATCGCCATCCTCCTCCAACTGATCAATTGACGCATCTTTCAGCGTCAAAATCTGGTCATCCCCGTCCTCAAACTCAGCCACATCGTGCGCAACCTGCAAACCCGCCAGGTCCTTTGAAGTATACTCCAACGCCGCCGCCGCTTGCGCCTCGGCCTCGGCCTGCTCCTGCTCCAACTTGCGCGCCTTGTCAATCTTTTTCTGGCGCTTCTTTTGTCCTACCAACCAAGCCTTTGCGTCAACATCAGCAGCTTTCTCATCACCCAGAGTCTTGCCCTCTAATTTCTTTAGCCGCTGCTCTTTCTCAATTTGCATCTTGAGGGCGGCAGCCCGCTCGGCGCGAGTGCGTTTTTCGGCATCGGCTTTTTGCGCATCGCGGTAGTTGTCGTAGGCGGCGGCCTGGCGGGTATCTATCGTGCTAGCAGGTTCGCCGTCAGAGTCGTCGTGTCGGGAACGGTCGTCGTCGGATTCGGGTTCAGCGGTGGCGGCAGCTCCAGGAACAGGAAGGGGCTTCATGCCCATCTTGACCCGGAGTTTGTTCGCTTCTTCAATCGTAGCAGCGTCCATTTTTTTGGAATTTGGAATTTGGAAGAGACTTGCTAATTAGTTTGAGTAAGGTCGCAGTTTGGGACAAGTTTTTCCAAAATGTAGACTTGGGGGAAGTTCTCGAAAATCATCAATTAAAGCTGTCGCAAGGCTGGCCTTTTCAGTAGCAGGGTTACAATATGTTAGGGTTATATTGCCATGTTTTGAACTTAGGCTTCTTTCAAGTTCCATTAAATGAATAAAATGTACATGCATGCATAAATATGTATAAATTTATGTACTACTTCAGGTCCCACTGAAAAAAACTCCAACAGCCAATCAGCTACACTCTTCTGAGTACTCCACTTTTTTTCAATTTTTTCACGACTATAAAATCTCGACAACCCGCCACTCATACCAACTTTACGTTCTTTTTCTTCTTCTCTTCTTCATATTCATTGGAGCTGTGCTCTACGATCCCCTGGCCTTTTATACTTGTAAAAGAGAGGTTTTTTTTATTTATCTTTTGCTTGTATTTATTGTGCTTCAGGGTCGAACGTAGCCAAGCAGTTCGATCGTTCTTTATGGAAGCCGCCCTGTACAATGGTGTCATCCGATCGACAGTTCCCAGAGTAGCCGGCCGTCCACTCTTTGTTTGATCTTGTTGAGTTCGCTGTAACAAGCTGAGCATGACTTGGGAGAAGAGTGACTTTTGCTGAGACCGCTATATTCCACCCCTTTTTTCCGAGGTCAAAAGGCCTATGAGGTTGAGGATAACCATGGCGCAGGTCACATTTTTTTAATAGTAGTAGTAGTAGTAGTAGTAGTAGTAGTAGTATTTTTTTTTTTTTGCTTGAGTTTTGATGTGATGTGCGTATTATTGATTGGGAAGTTGCGTTGATGTTGATTACATAATGTACCAAACCCTAAATCGCAACTACCTAACCTGGACTCGAGTCGAATAGGGTTTACAACAGCTAAACAAAACCCTAGGCGCTTAAACGTCCCTGCAACAACAACAACAACAACACACACCTCTTGCGCGTCAAGCTAAACGCTATCAAAATCAAAATGACTGGCTCTCGTCTCTCGATTTCTTTGTTTCATATAGGACTACCCTCCGTCCAGTCGGCCGTACCGCTTGCTGATACAAAGTACGCGCTTCTGGCTGGTAATAAAGTCCTTTGAAGAAAGATTACCTGGGATTCCTGGTTCTTTGAGCAACAAGGCAAACACTAGTGAAAGGATGGGAAGTGCTGTCAAAGAAGAATATAATGGTTATAGAAACAAGGGGGGACAAAGAAACAGGCGGCAATTGGGCGGATGACTGCCGCGCGAGGAGATGGATCGAAGAGAACAAGGGATGACGGAAGAAAGGGATTGGGTGGGAGAGACTGTTGAGGCGAGACAAAGGAAGTAGAATATATATATGGAAAGATCAAGAGTGTTTGAGGATGATGGTAAAGGACGAGAAGTATATGAACAAAGTCATGGCCCGGATATATTGAGAAACCTGGAGGTTTTGGAAGACATCAAGTTTACTTTCTTCTTCTTCTTCTTCTTCTTCTTCTTCTTTTTCTTCAGATATACTTTTTTTTCTTTTGTATTGTCCTTTACTTTGTTTTTAGCATCTGTCAACTGGCTTGACAGCATCTTTTTTCTATACTCTTTTTTTTTTGGTTTTTTGTTTGTTGTCTTGATTTTATATTCAACTTGTATAATTTTCTATATAATTTTTCTATATATTTTACTTTTTATATATATCAAAATGCTCCCCGCTCTCGCCCTCAAATTTGTCAAATCCAAACTCCAACTCCTCTACCTTCTCCCTCTCGTCATCTCCCTAGCCGCCTTTATCATCGCCATTCTCTGTACTCTGGCCGGTCAAAACGCCGGCGTCCTCGAAGACCTAGCCATCCTCCGTGTACGCTGCTACCTCCACTCCCGATACTCCCAGAGACCACCCCGCTAACGCTCCTCTGTTTAGGTCAACACCTCAAAACTCGGATACTTTCTCGTATCGTCAAACTCGTCTGACTCCAGCTACAGTTGGTCGGATGATGGCGATTCCTTGTTTGACTCTTTGCGGAATGCTGCTAGTGATTTGAAAGATGATGTCAAGGATGAACTCGCGGATATCGCCAATGACATTGCCGATAAACTGGCTGGTGAACTTGGTATCTCGCAGTGGTATTCTCTTCACTTGACTAGCGTATGCCAGGGGAACTTTTCTGATGCCTCAAAGCCTGGATCTGGTGTCAAGACCACTAACTGTACTAAATCCAAGATCAACTGTCAGTTAATATTACGTTTTCTTCCTCCTTTAATTTTTTTTTTTTTACCTGTTAGGGAACTATATAAGCTAACCCCCTCTAAACCCTACCTAGTTAAATTGAATCTTACCGAGCAGCTTACCAAGGAACTCTCTATTGGACCTCTAAACATTTCTCTTTCTGATCTTGGGTTCTCAAACAGCTTTTCTCATGGTGTATCCCGCCAGATTAACCACCTCACCACCTTTATCTTTGCCGTCTTCCTCCTCTTCCTCATTGGTAGCATTACAACCGGAGTCACCTGCGGTCTCTCCTTTGCCTGTGTCCTCGTACACAAGCCTCAGCTTCTCCGATCCGCAACCATAGCCTCGGGTATCTCGTTTGCCTGTCTGTTTATGGGGACGGTGGTTGCGACTCTGGCGGCGGGGCAGATTGCGCAGACCTTGACGGACTTTGGGGATGTTATTGGGTTGGAGGCTAGTGCAGGGCGGCTTTGGATGCGGTTAGCGATTAGTGTGGTGTTTATGATGGGGAGTGTCTTTGGTTTGTTTTTTGTAAAGTATAGGACGCCGGAGATCAAGGCGGCGGCGGGACGGGCGAAGGAGAGAGTGAAGAACAAGGTTCGTCGGGAGGATAAGGGTGAGAAGAACGAGTTTGAGTTTGTGTAGACGAGAGGCTTTTGTATGTTATTTCATTTTTCTCTAACCATGGTAGGCCTCTAGGTTAAGATATATATTGTGATATGCTTGGAGGGAGAGAGGAGGGCTTTATTTCCTTTATTGGCTTGCCATGGGCTATGCTTAAAGCCAAAGCTAAAGCCTTGGATAATCCGGTAATGCCCCTGAAGATTCCGAAACAATAAAGTGAGATTTGGTTCCTTTGGATAACAAGAGATGGGCTTAGCCTATAGAACTGTAGCCTGAGGACCAATGAAGTATATTCTAGAGATTGTCCCTCAAGCAAAGAAATAGATAGGTTAACAGTCAAAGTCAAAAGAGATTTGCTGAATGCTTGGCTTTGGTCTTACTTACCGTCTCACCGTCTCACCGTCTCTGACCAATCCCAAATACATAACGACCAAGTCCCTTTTACCCTGTGGTCCCTCTTGTACCACTACCGCTGCGACTCCCTTTGTTCCGGCTCACAGTCAAAGTAACCTAGGTACCTTACAAATCCTTCCCTCTCCCAAAGCTCCTCCCCCCCCCCCCCCCCCATTGGAGCTAATATAAATAGGGGATTGGCAACCACTAAACTATGGTAGCTTGCGCCCGCAACATGTCTGTGCTTCCACGGCGGCAGAGACGCACATACATTGGTCCTCAGTCCTTAAATCCCCCCCCCTTTCCTTAGTGAGCCAAGAGTTTCTAGAGATGGGGGGGGGGGAGATATGTTTTATATGTAAAAATAAGAAGTTTGGGTCTGACAGATTAGCTGGAGTTGAGAAGTCGATTGTATTATTTATATTGGGACATTTGCCTGCTTTGGCTTGTCAAGTAAATATAAATTTTTTTTTTTTTGTTATTTCGTTTATTCTTTCTTTTAGTTGTTTCTTTTAGTTCTTTGACCATCTCTCGTATCCAATAACGAGACGTTCTTTCGTTATATATATATAAAGCTACAAACAAAGCTAGTCGCTCCTTTTTTATATCCTTCTTTTATATACATCCTCAACAGTTTGTCAAGTTCCAACAGCTTCCCCTTCATTCTTTGTCTTCCTCCATATATCCATCACCATGCCTAAATTCTGCAAGTCAGTCAGACACGCCACCCAAGCCGGCACACTCCTTGCTGCCGCACTTCAGCCCTCGACTCTCGCCGTCGACAACTCCAGTAAGTGACCCTGGCCCCTAGATATAACGACCGCTGTCCGTGTAACTAACATACACACACACACACATTTCCCTCCCTCTCCCGCTTAAAGCCAATGTCCTTGGTGTCGCTCGTTCTCTGGCGGCTGGCGTCATGTCCTATTACCAGCCAAACAATACCGCCATCTTGACTGGCGATCTCCCTGACCCATACTTCTGGTGGGAAGCCGGGGCCATGTGGGGTACAATGATTGATTACTACCACTACACCAATGACCCGACTTATAACGATGCCATCATTACCGCCTTGACTGCCAAGGTAAACACAGGGCCAAACTTTGATTTTATGTCGATAGAGCATGCCTGGGAAGAAGGAAACGACGATCTTGATTTCTGGGGGTTTGCGGTTGTGGCTGCGGCAGAGAGAAACTTCCCGCAGCCAGACGAGAGCGTGCCGTCTTGGCTTAACATGAGTATAAACATCTTTGCATCGTTGGAGTCCCGGTGGAATAGCACTGCCTGTGGCGGTGGATTGCTTTGGCAAATCTACGCTGGCAATTCCAACGGCCTAAACTACAAAAACTCAGTCGCCAACGGTGGCTTCTTCCAGCTGGCTGCCCGTCTGGCCCGCATCACTGGCGAGCAGAAATACCTGGACTGGGCAATCCGTGTTTGGGATTGGACTGCTGCTATTGGCATGATCGGGTCCGACATGCTTGTCCATGATGGTGCCCATTCGGTTGATAACTGCACCAAAATCAACCCTGTTGCTTTCTCGTATTCCAATGGGATTTACCTCCACGGTGCTGCCGTGCTGGCAAACATTACTGGCGACCAGGTCTGGAAGGATCGTGCCAAGGGGATTCTCGCGGCCACCAAGCAGCGGTTCTTTTACCCGGATTCCAACGCTACCAACGTCATGTATGAATCTGCTTGTGAGACTGTCGGCACCTGTAACACGGACATGAAGTCGTTCAAGGCATATCTGTCGAGATTCCTTTGGCAGTCAACGTACATGATGCCCGAACTCAAGTCAGATGTCACCACTCTGCTGTCGACTTCGGCCCTTGCGGCTGCCAAGACTTGCACTGGAGGAGCCGGGCAAGAGTGTGGCATGCGGTGGTACGTCGGTGGTTACGATGGAGTCTCCGGTCTCGGCCAGCAAATGTCAGCGCTCGAGGTTGTCCAGGGTCTTTTGATTGACGGCACTCTAGCACCGTTCAAGGGTGACGAGGTCAAGACAGTTCGTCAGAAGCCGTGGGAGATTTGAGGAAATCGCGCGGCGACGACAACCAGCGCTGGGACTACTGCTGCTCCTTAGACCACGGCTCTCTCTCTCTCTCTCTCTCTCCCTACGACGATTTTGGCAACCGAACAAGGCACATCGGAGTAACCGCCCGAGTGCTAACACACGAACCTTCCGACATGGCAACCATCTACGGGCCACGGCTAAGCGTGGGATCAAGGAGGGTGGCGCTGCAACAGTCCTTGAGGG
>MKGJ01000140.1:0-12512 GCA_002018255.1 Bretziella fagacearum | reverse complement strand
GGGGAGGGACATGTTTGGGCTGCAACGGTGGTTTCTGTTATTTTGCTGGTCGAGCGTTTTAAGAAAAGGTCAGCAAGATAAGGCAACATATATTTTTCATTCAGCAAGTTACAAGTTCTTTTGTATATATATATATATTTATTTATTTATTTATTTATTTATTTTATCGATATAAGGATGAAGGATTCATAGCCTCTTTCCATTTTTGTCTTACACCACGATTGTTTGATCCTTCCCATTATGTGTTTCACAAAACTGGAGATTAATAAGCAGAATAAAATAAAATAATTTATTTATTCAAAATAGGGTTTTTTTTCTTGTTCTTTTTGTTAGAATCATGACGTGAAAAAAAAAAAAAAAAAAACGAATGGATGGATATCTTATTGAATCAACCACTTACCCACCTGGTCAATACTGTACACAGCCCTACAAGGCCCCAATCACCCACTTGTCCTTTATGTCGTCTTACAACCAGTTTGATCCTGGTCTCTGCGAATTCGCCGGTACCTGTGGCCTAGCCCCGGAACTCCTTGAGTGATCACTCTCTGTTTCCTCTCTAATATCACCCAAAGCCGCTATATATGAGTCTCTGAAATCCTCAGCTTCCCTTTGAGGACCGCCAGCTCCAGTGCCAGTGCCGACCCCGGAATAGCTCGAGTCCCGGTCATAGCTGGTCGGAGACGGCAAGGCGCCAGGCTGGAGGTAACGACTATAAGTGGAAGAGGCCATGCTCATAGTGTTTTGTGTGGGTTTGTCGGTAGTGATGGCGGCGCCGACGGCAGTGGGAGAGGGAATAGATGGGGAGGCTTGCGAGAAGTAGACGGGGTCGGGAGAGGTGGATCCCTGGGCACGATGATACTCTGTAGGGGGAGGAGAGACTAGAGGGACGAATTTTCCGGCGTCCTTTATAGGACCATTTCTAAGATGTTGTTAGCAAAAGTATTTTCTTTTCACAAGAAAAAAAAAATGAAAAAAGACGTTGAACTTGCTTTTCAAACCCCGTTCTACTCTCAATACCCTCTTTATGGGCCTTTTGCTTCTTACGCACGTAGTAGAATCCAACTGACGCAAGGATCAAAAACACCGCAACACCGCTCATGGTCCCACCAATCACAGCGCCCATATCGGGTGAATCCTTTTTGTTACTGGGTGGTGCTCCAGACGCAGAAGCCGAAGACGAAGAAGACAAAGTTTGTGAAGGAGATGCCAGAGTTCCACTCGTCTTGGACCCGGTGGCAATAGCATTGGCCAAGTCAGTAGAAGCGGCCTCTGAAGAGCCTGAAGTCGCAGCGGGAGAGGCTGCAGAGTCACCAGCAGCGGAAGTTGCAAAACTTGAAGCACCGGCCCCTGGTGGGGTATCGGCAACAACTGCCGCTGGAGCAGCCTCAGAAACCACAACAACAGGAACTGGTGATGCCACAGCCTCAGCACCAGCAATATCAGTCGTTACGCCACTAGAAATCGCCTCTGCAGTTGCCTTTGCCTGCGCCACCAACCCTGCAACCGCCACCGGCTGAATATCCAACGCCGGCACCCCCGTCATACTCATCATGACACTCGCTGCCACATCAGTAGCGCTCGCGCAGCCAAACTGCGAAAAGCCTCCCTGGAAGTTATTCCGATAGCATAGACTGCCAGCGGCACACGTAAAGATGAAGGGATCGGAGGAGACGGGCACGGCAGAGTTGGTGTCGATGCAGCCGGTGAAGATGCCGGTGGTGCAGGGGCCGATGTCGGGACAGCAGCCTATAGCGGCGAGGGCGTTGTCGATGGCGCAGTGGGAGCCGGGGGCGCAGGTGGCGGGGAGAAGGGGGTTACCGGAGATGAAGCCGCAGATTGTGTTGAAGCGTTTGTGGAGGGCGGCGGCGGAGGGGCCGTGGGTGGTTGTTGGGGAGGGGAGAGTGGTAAGAGATGTTGAGGCTTGAGAGAGAGAGAAAGTAGTAATGGTAGTAGCTGTAGGGCGTGGAGGGAGAACGTAGCCAGCGGTTGCTGGTGCTAACGAGGCCAGCAGCCAAAGTGTTGATGGATGCATTTTTTTTTTTCTTTTTTCTTTGTTTAATTAGTGAATATGAATTTGATTCCGGATCAAAGAAAAGGGAGAAAAATAGAAAAGATAGAAAAGAAAGAAAGAAAAAGAATAAAAAGTTTTTAATTTACGAAATAAAAGACGGCTCAAGACATGTCGAGATGGTTTGTTTGAAGATGACTATAAGCTCGATTAATCAGTCGAATTATTAAGGTTGAAGTTGATAATGTTGTCTCGTTGGCTTATTCACAGTTCGTGATAGTTCTTTTTACTTGAAGATGGTCTTTTTTATCAGGAAAGAAAAAGAAAAAAAGGAAGAAAAATTATTGGAATTAACTCTAGGCCCAGCCTCTATTAAGAAAAGAAGATGAATTCAAAAGTAAAAAAAAAGAAAAAAGAAAAAAGAAAAAAGAAAAAAAAAAGAAAAAAATAAGATGACAAAATTATAACAAAAATAGAAGAAGAAAAAGAAGTAAAGAGAATAAAGACAAAGAAAACAAACTTGACACAGTAAGAGCACCCATCACGCATTTTCATAAAATATATATCTCTCTCCATCTCCCCCCCCCTCTCTCTCCCATCTTCAGTTCCCAATATAAAAAGAAGCGCAGACCAACTTTTCTTTTTTGTCAGTGTGTACCTAGGTCAATGCTATTGTAACGGCAACGTCTACTATTGCTGTTTCGTCGATGGTCGTGCACGGTGACACGATAGAGAAAGAGAGGAAGGGGAGGGGGGAAGACAGAGAGAGAGAGAGAGAGAGAGAGAGAGGAGAAAGGAGAGAGTCCAGGATGATTGGGGAAAGAGGTTATGAAGTTGTTTCATATTGATTGGTAGAGTCAAATAATGCAGTAGGTAGATGCTTATGATCAGATACATAAAGGTAGGTAGGTACCTAGGTAGGTGGTACACATCTAGTTCGAATGGGCTCTNGGGGGGGCTTGTTGTGTTTGAAGTTGACCTTGATAAGTCAGTGACTGTTGCAAAGAGAGACATGGAGGACATTAGGGGAAACATCACTTTATGATCAAGGTCCTAAGCGTAAGCGAGGCGTCGTCATGGTGGAAGACAAGATGTCATACATGGAGACTTTACCACTTTCTTAACCGTCACAGGAACTCTGTATATGGAGCAAAATGATTAGCCGGTATACAGCCCAGTGTCCCAACATCTGAGCGGGTACTACGTGATTGTAACGGCGTGGGGAACCCTTGTGCAAGAGGCGATGGAAGAAAGGATCCCGTCTGCTGGGCAACCGGGGAATGGCTTGAAAAGCATCAAGACAGTGCCAGTCTCAGCTGGTATTCCTTTAGAGTTTGCGCTTAGCCCATCGAACCACGGGTAACTAGCGGGTTGTCTTGTCACAGAAGATCATGTTTGTTGTTGCTGGTAAGACATTACAGTGGGAAGTTGTTAGCATATCCAAGTTTGCCTTTCATCTTCTTCTCCCGTTGGCCGCTTGCTAGCTAGTTGCCCTACTACTTTGATTTTTTCCATATACTGTCCATGTACAGTCCGTGTGTGTTGCAAAATGCATAGTGCATCTAATGTCCAAACCCAACAAAAGCTGCCCCCCTCCTGGTGTTTCAAAATGCTCCAACACAAATCCCGCGTGTGTATGTGTGGGTGGCAAACCGACGCACTGAGCGAGACGTTGATGGACAGAGAGCTATATATAGGCTGAGGATGTTGGGCAAAAGCCAAAGATAGTCTTTGTTTTTGTTCTTTTCGTTCTTTTTTCTCATCTCAAGTAGGGTTATTTCAGCCACAATTAACCCTGTTTGTATCACCTCTGCACTTAGCAACTGCCGTGATTGCTTCATTGAGTCATGTATAGTATGTATATATAGATTTGATACCATCACAGGTACCAGTGTCACCTTGTACAAGGGCTTAGTCAGGCACCAATTGCTGCCTGCTGCTATTTTGCACTGAATTTTTTCCAGCTGGAGCAACGATATATGTATAATTCCAGACAAGTGGTGCGAGCAGGTGGGAGGGGGCGAACCTTCCAGGACCTTATTTATTGTCGAGTACATGGCTGCCCACAAACTCTCTCCAGAGAGAATAACAAGTGTCCTCGATGGAGAACATGATGACGAGTCTTTGTACAATGATGCTCTCAACTGGCTTGAGATTGGTGCCAAGAAATTGTCATCCAAGGACTCATCTCGATACACAATGGCTAAAGCGATCAGTCAGGTATATCACTACATGATTTTTGTGGGCATGAGCTATAGTGCTCTGACCTCTGGTGAGACCTATATCCTTCTCCATGTTGATTATGACCATCCTGATATTCTCCATTATCACGTTGTCGTTCCACAAAAGATGCTTTCTATTCCTAAACCCACAAAGCCTGTGAGTGATGAAGAAATTGAGGCATGCTCTCCCCCAGTTGAAAGATACTTCGGTTCACTTGTTAGCATGCCTTGCTTTGCTTTCCTTGGAAAAGAAAATCCGTTTGCCTAATATGAGAAGTTGTGTTCTCAACTCACTTGAGCGATGGGCTGTGAAGCCAGATGATATACAGGAGCCGAAAGTTTCCATCCCTCTCATTTTCCATTTCCGAAAGCGCTGATCCAAACTGCCGCGATCCCGAGAAGAAGAATCGAGAGAATCGCAAAGAACATGAAGATGATGACCACGGCAATTTTGACCCTTCTCTGAGTGAAAATCCGGGTACTAGTAAATCGCTCACTGGACGCAGAATCCCTTCTCGACAAGCCACGAACAGCGATTCTCAAAACACCCAGACAGAATAGAGTGGTACGACGCAGCACCAAAAACCTCTAACCTTTATGGAGATACTACAGCAGAAACTGGCTTCTGCTCCTCCTGCACGACCAGTTCTGTCTGCTCATTGCTCGCAACGGTGTTTATTGGGCCTCAAACTAGGTGGCCTCATGGACAAGACCTGCCCAAACTTTGAGCAACACAGTGTGCGCACAATAGCTGTGTCGATCGGCATCCAATTACCGCCGCGAAAGTGACATACATTGTGAAGCAACAACTGGCTGCAAATCTCGACGATGCATGCGAGGCTTGGGGCACACGTGGAAAATATGGTGCCATTGGTGTGCCCTGTTCCAAAGTGACTGCATATCCTCATGGTTATACCTTTGTAACAAAGGGCGTACAGGATGGTCATGCTGACTACCTTTACAATGAGGAAGAGGTTTACTCACGGCTACTCCACCTCCAGGGTAAAGATGTTCCCGTGTATCTTGGTATATTCCGGCTTGTGCGTTGGTATCCCCTTTGCGGCGAAGCCCTTGTGTGTCTCACATGATGCTCATGTCATACTGCGGTGAGCCAATTTGTGTAAAGTGGCAAAACATGTCGACGAACAGGGACAATTTACTCACTTTGAAGAGCTACTGCAAGAGCATGGTGTTTATAATGAGGATGTACGGGCTGCCAACTTGCTGTGGAACACGGAATTACAGCGAGTTATGGTGATTGACTTTGACCAGGCACAAGTCTTTAACAAGAAGCGTGGGAATGATGATGTTGATCTCATGAGCTCCAATTTCAAAGAAACAGATGCTTGAATTCTAGATTGGTTGGTCTGTTTTGGGTGTTTTGGTGTTTTGGTGTTTTGGTGTTTTGGTGGAGATGGGTAGGGTAGTAGTATGTTATGGGTGTCATAACCGCTATTATGACTAGTTACCGGGTACTTTTTGTTGCTTGCTTCTTTGTTTTTCCGTTTAGTTTTGTTTTTTTTTTGTTTTTGGGGGGTTTTCAACACACATGATGTCATGTTCAACACATAAATACAACATTATTAGCAAGCTTCGTTCCTATGATAGTTAATGACCATGTGATTAACAGCACAGCAAATGCTGAATTTATTGAAGGTGAGATTTAGTAGGAACCCCTTTAAGCACACAGTCATGTCTTTCTAGGCCATTCCGTTGGACCTTGCCCCTTGCCGAGCATGCTTTACAGCTCTGCCCATGTCTAATAAACAACTGATGCAAACCATACTTGAGCTCACCGGGAACTCTCTCTTCACAATGCCAAAATGTCTTCTCCGCCGACGCCCCCTCCGGAACCCAACCCAGCGACCTCGACATTCTCAAGACATGCGTATCCACGGCAAAACACGGCCGCTGCAGACAAAACAATACCACACATGCAGCAGTCTTGAAACCAATCCGGGGAAAGCTAGTCAACTCATCAATAGCTGCCCGAGTATCAAGATCCCGAATATATTCCAACGACAAAGACTTGTCCGCCGTATACTGGCGAGCCCGAGAGAGAATCGCCAGCATGTCGGTAGCCTTGCTATTGGCAAACCCGCCAGCGCGGATGGCATCGGCAAGTTCCGCAACGGAGAGTTTGCTGACGGCATCCCAGTCGACGCTACCAATGTGAAGTCCGTTTGGGGCAATGCCATATCTGGTAACCAGGGATATGAGGACCTTGTTTGCGGCAACCATGGTGGTGGCTCCGCTTATGACTGTACGCAGGACGGCATCGAGAACGGAGGGGACTTCACCGCAGCCGGCAACTGTTAGGGACGGTGGCGGAATAGTGGTGGGTTGGGTACAGGGGCCGTGAGCAGAGACGAGAAGACTGTGGACGAGGTGACATTCGGTGGCTGTTGGCCGGTCAGGATTGAAGGAGGTTGTCAGTCTGGGTTTGGCTTTGTAAGGTTTGATATTTGATTCTTTGGTAGTTTCCGGGTTGTATTCTTCAAATTTGATGGCTGCAGAGAGGACTTTACGTTGAGTCGTAGAATTCGAGCGGTGTTTCTTGACTTTACAAGATGACGTTGGAGGTAATGTGCGTGTAACAATAGAGGTTCGTCGAATCCGGGAGGAACGACGCGGTTCCACAAAAGCTAATGCAGGGGCCATAATATATGACGGGAAGAAACTAATCATTGAAGAAAAAAAGGTTAAAAAGAAGGAAAAAAAAAAAGAAAAAAAAAGAAAAAAAAAGGAAAACTTGGGAAATGATAAATGACTTGCTTGATTATTTTGCCACCAAGTGTAAGACAATTGACTAATTTTGGGCCGAAAGTTTGCAACATGATCATGTTGTGTAACAACATGAAAAAACCCCCCCGAGGATGGAGACACGGGGAATCGAACCCCGGACCTGATCCAAATGGTGAAGCGGGAAACTCCAATCATGCTAAGGATCCGTCATACCACTAGACCATGTCCCCTCATATTTTTCCATGTCCCGCAGATAGTTAGGAAGAGAATAAATAATACAACAACTCTTTTGACGGCAGCTAGACACAACATCACGATATATGTAAGATGTAAACATGATTTAAAAAAAAAGAAAAAAAATTAATACAATAATAGAATTCTGTTGAATTTTCAACAAAGGTTTTTCCAATCTGGGTCCCCGTAGGACATGACACATATGCAACCTAGATTGCAATTCTGTTTGGAGACGATTCCTGAGCTTCCACTGATATTTTTCACTAGTCTCTCTCTCTCTCTCTCTCTCTCTCTCTCTCTCTCTCTCTACATTTCCACATCTCCTTTTTAAACCATAACTAGGCACCGAGAGGTTCACAGTCTAGACATCTCCCGTGGCATTTTTTCCGCCCCCGGACACACCTCCGGACAGGGTCGGTAGTGCCGAGGATTAGGGTTGGACAAAAGTCTAACCAAGATTAATGGCAGCCGAACCCCATAGGCCAGAGGAAACTCGAGCCCGCAGACATGACAAGGAAAGAAATTCCTTAAGAAAGGAAAAGAAAAAGAAAAAGAAAAGAATCGTTGAGGCGAGGTGCTCCAAGAAGATCATAGTTGCTCACTCTAAGCACCAACACGGGATCTTCTAAACGTCTCGGTGATTCCCGCAGGTTCGACGGTCGCTCCATCCTTTCACCAAAAAAAAAAAAAAAAGAGAAGCCCCACCGGGAACCTGCATCGTGAACTTTTGCTCTCTTGGCCATGATACGCCGCCTCAGGAATCCCCAATGGCACATCACGTCCCTCGTGAGACAGGACACCTAGCCTGGTTTTCTTGTCCCCTCCTATCCTCCTCTAATGCCCGTCCTCTCCCGAAGCCATCCACCCAATCAAGGAACGATTTGGGAAAAGATGTCTGTTACCTAAACGGGTAATTTAGGCGTAGTTCTCCTGCACGCGGCGGCCCTGACCTAGAGCGCTGGTGTTGCGCGTACGCCATGGGTTTCCACTACGCTTCTCGGTCGTGACAGTGCGAGCCTTTCGGTTAGACCGCGAGGTGAAGATGCCAATGTTGAAGAGAACCCAGGACAAACCTAGGGCGACAAGACTAGCCCATGCGAAGCCAAAGGCCCATTTTCCGAGCTTGGCGTCGCGGCCGGCACTGTGGAAATGGTTGCGGGCCTTGACAAAGACGGCAGTCATGAGGCAGACAGCAATGGTGGAGAAGATGAGGGCGACGAAAGAGGCGGCGGAGGCGAGGAAGGCGCCGAGCTTGCCAAAGCAGGAGATGAGGGAGGTGAAGAAGGCAATGGTTTCGAAGAAGAGGGTGATGATGAAGAAGACCCAGGTGGCGCGCCACATGTGGTAGATGTAGCTAGAGGTTGTGTGGTCGCCCTTGGAGCCGCTGAGACCTGAGGGGATGTTTTCGGCGTTGCTGGACCAGGCATTGCCAAAGGCGGGGGCCGCGTGGGCGCTGGAGCAGTCGCGGTTGTTACCGTCGCAGGTCCAGAAGTAGGTCCAATGGGTGGTGTCGCGGGCGCCGGTGATGCCCGAGGTGTCGGCTTCTAGGAAATAGGTTTTGCTGAAGGGGGAGATGTGGACGAGACCTGAGAGGATGATGAACCACAGGAATAGAAGAGAGGTGGCCATCAAGACCATACCGGCCGTGCCGGTACCGAAGTCTATGAGGGTTGTTAGACGGGATGTTTTGTATCTATGGGACGGAGATGTAGGTTTGATGTGATACATACTGAACTTCATGGTTTTTGATTTTGTTGTTGTTGTTGTGTATAGTCGTCGTTTATACTCTGTGACATGCGAGTAGTAGAAGGGGAAGGGGGAAAGGGAAAGGATGATGATGATGGGACTTGATTAGATATATGATCTGATTCCCAATATTAAAATGAATAAAATTATACTACCGGCTTTTGCACAAAGTCTCGGATGCGCCGATTGATAAGTGATGAGATAATAAAAAAAAGGAAATAATAAAAACAGAAATCAAGAAAAGAAAGAAGAAAGGAAAGCTCACTTCCTCGGAAACAAGACTATGCCATGTTACTTAAATCCCCCGTCCCTCACCATCATCTTCTCGCCTCTCGACATCCTTGGTAAATGACGCTACCCAAGTACCACCCTCTTTCGGCGATATCCTTCCTCCTCCTCCTCCCAATCTAGAACAATCATATCCGGAGATAGACAGACAGAGACACACACACACAGAGAGAGAGAGAGAGAGAGAGAAAGACAGACAGAGAGAAAGCCAGCTCATCATCCTTTTCAGCTGCTTACGCCAATGATGACGTCCGCATCTATTCGGCTAGAGCAAAAAAGACGGAAGACGGAAGACGAAAAGAGAAATAGATGGACTTTAGTTCTGGATCCAGGCTCAAGGGCTAGAGAATATCATTATCGAAAAAAGGTTAATGTGACGACAGCAGAGAGGATAAAATAAAGGATGGGGATCCTTGAAGGTGGGCGGATCGGGCTTTTGTTGGTTGATGTACGTACAAGTACGCAAGTTATGATTGCGGCCGGATATAATGAGAGGGGATGAGGTTGGGTGAGAGGGTGGAGATGATGGCCAAAAGTGTGTTGACATGTAGTTTTTGGTACATTCTTTGGGGGGTTTTTGTTTCTGTCATAGTAATGGGTCGTGTTCCTGTCTGTCATACTTGGTACAAAGTACATAGACCAAAGTATCTACAAGTTTCCTGTTCATCCAACTCTTGCAAGTCATCTATCATCACGTGTCTACCCCCGTCCCCAGCCGCATCCCGTCACATCTGCCACATCAAACCAAGAGAAAAGAAGGAAGAAAAAAGAAAAGAAAAACAAATTGAAACCTTTCTCTCTTCCCTCTTCTCAGCCCTTCCTTGTTCAAAATCTCGACCTCACGATGACGTCCATTTTTCGCCCCTCACGTCAATCATTTTCCTCTTCTTTTTTTTTGCCGTCGACCCGTGTGTGTCTCCATTTTTCTTTCTTTCTTTATTGGTTTCTTCATTGGGCGGAGGAGGGTACTTGAAAGTACCGCGCAAATGGAAAATAGTGGGGCGGATTCACCGTTTCGGAGGAGGGGAATCATGGCTGCTTCCGGAGGCTCTAGTGCCGATAAGGCACTGGGGAAGAGGGGGGGTTCTTTTGTCGGAGTATATGGTTAGGACACATCTTTATTGTGGGTCTCTGCTGTCTAGGTGAAAACTCTGTCGTGCACTGTTGCTGTAGTAGATTCTATTCCTCGTAATACACTAAGCTATCATCTACTAATTAATCGCAACACTACTGTGACCATCGTGATCTTCGATATCTTGATATAGGACATGAAAAGGGGTAAAAAAAAGAATTTAAAAAAAAGAAAGGCATGTAAAAATTAAACTGACCACGATGGGATTCGAACCCACAATCTTTTGATTCGTAGTCAAACGCCTTGCCATTGGGCCACGCGGCCATTGGGGGTTAAAACTTTGACTCGATATTTGTCACTAGCTATCTGACTCTCCACCGTGGATAACAAGTTCACAATCACAGACTTAGTCCTCGTCAAGGAATTGGCCTAACAATCACTAAATATATGGTCTTGTGGTCTAGTGGTATGATTCTCGCTTAGGGTTCACCCTAAAGCATCGCTTGCGAGAGGTCCCGTGTTCGATCCACGGCAAGACCCCCATTTTTGGGGGGGTTTTTTTTTTCTTCGCCTGTCACTTAAAGCAGATCAATCATGGAAAACCTCGACGACACATGTGGATAATAAAAATAAAAACAAACAAGGAAAAATAACAATCTCAGGCCATGAACACACACCTCAACAACCTTTCCACCCCATAATTTTCTTCTTCTCCTCCTCCTGCTCCCACCGAGGATCACATCTTCCTCTGTCCTCTTCTAGCCTTCTTCCCCTTCTGACAACTCTTATCCTGATGTCTCTTCAAGTGATCACGGCGCTTAAACACCTTACCGCATACCTCACACGTGGCTACCTGTGGCGGAAAGGTACCCGGAACCAACTTATTCTGATCATCTACCCACTTGCCGTGATGGGCGAAGAGATGGCGGTGCATCTCCTTGTTGGAGGCAAAGGTATGCGGGCCGTTGCCGTTTGGGTTACAGCCGGGTTTGACGCAGACGACAGGTTTGTCGTGTATCTTGTTGTGCTTACTGTGTGATTGGTGATGATGGATTTGGTTAATAATAAAAAGTCTGGAGAGAAACAGGGCAGGACAAATTTGTATTTTTATTTTTTGGGATCATCTTACTTTATAATGTGCTGCTTATTGGTTAATGGCTTTGCCGGTGAACACTCTAGGCAAAAGTACACATTGTCTTCAATTTTGTACCTTTTACCACCACCACCACCACCACCAATGCCCCCTTCTCCTTCCCCCCCTCTCTTTCCCACTTCTTCTTCTTCTTCTTCTTCTTCCTCCTCCTCCTCCTCCTCCCCATAAGACTCGGACAACTCGCTAGTCACCAGCACCTCTTGAGATGCTACATTTTCTGCCAAAGGACAAACACTGGACATATTCTTCAGAGAAGTAGCCAGGGACTCGGCAGCCAGAAGCAAGGAGATTTGATGTAAACCGGGGACAGTTTCGTCGACGATGACATCATCCATGATGGGGACGACGGAATTGTCCATGTTTTGCCAAGATTCGGAATCTGATGATTGCGTGATGATTGACTGCGGCGTCAAGCCCCAGTTGTTCTCTAGACCTTGGGAAGAGGACGAGAAGAAGTCATCGTGGGGGAAATTCCAATTCCAATTTCCATCTAACGGCCCGGCGAATGTAGAAAAGGGCTGGACCTGGTCGATGGCACTATCAAAGTAGTGTGGTGGTTGTTGTTCTGTGGTATTCCCTTGTTGCTCTACATCTGCCCGCAGACGGCTGAGCTCCTGCTCCCAGTATATCTGCCCTTCAAATTGGGTGTTGTCCATTGGGATTTCTTCTGCGCTTGTCTGATGTTGGCCAGCTTTTGGGGCCCCTTTGAGCCCCTCCTTCAAACCAATACTCTTGTTGCCACTATCACACCCACAACACAGACAAAAAGGTTAGCCATTAGTTACGTGGTTACTTGGTTCTTTTCTTTGATTTTCTTTTCTTTCTTTCTATTTAGTGGTGATTTTTGCGCAAGTCAAAGGTGGCAGTTTGGGCGTTTCAATACGGTGCAAGAGTGGTCACCTTGATATGCGGGAGGCCCGAAAGACTGACTAGGGTGGGGGGGGAGGGTTATAAACGACGGAAGACTACTGTCGAACCCACCCATTGTCAGAACAGCCCAAAGTATGACAGCCAAGAACCCACCCACCTAATTTAGCTAAACAA